>PVLC010039461.1:0-13898 GCA_004027655.1 Graphiurus murinus
GGGGGGGCCTGGGGCAGGCCGTGCTCTCCACTGTAGCAGGGGTGGCAAGGGTGGGGTATCACAATGCTGATAACACTTTATGGGTCCTGTTCTCCAAGAGGGAAGGTCGATGTCTGCTCTCAAGGTCCTGCAGGGCCCTTCCTGGGGGGGGTGGAGGCCCGGGGAGGGCACCCAGGCTAATGATTGACAGAGGCGGGGTGCTCACCTCTGTGTCTCATTCATTTTCTTTCTTATTTCATTTATTTGTTGTGGTGCTGGGGATTGAACCCAAGGGCATTCTACCTCTGAGCCTTCAGCCTTATTTTATTTTTTATTTGGAATCAGAGTCTTGCTAAGTTGCTGAGAGACCCGCTAAGTTGCTGAGACTGGCTTCAAACCTGTGACCCTCCGGTCTCAGCCTGTCAGGTAGTAGGATTACAGGCGTGTGCCACCACACCCAGCCCTTATTTATTATTTATTATTCATTTATTTATGTGGTGCTGGGGATGGAACCCTAGACCTTGAAGGCGCTAAACATATATTCTACCATGTAGTGGTACTTCCAGGCTCCAGACCAGCTGAGTCCCAGGTCAATGTGATGAAATTCTCCCAAGACAAAGACTTTGAGTTGAGAGGGGAGAGGGGAGAAGGCAAGGGAGCCAACCTCCTCCAACAAATCTCCAGCCTCCCTTTTATTAATAAAGGTCATACAGAGTTCAAGTTGCTTTCCTTTAAAAAAGAACAAAGGAGTTAGCCATGTTTTTGATTAAAGCATATCCAGCATTACAACAGTTCATTGTAAAGGCTTATCTTTAACTCAAGGCTACCACAGCAAGGGGCAGGAGCCATTGCCTTCAGTGGCTCCTTCGGATGGACGGCCTTCCATCAAAGCAGCAGAAAGCTGTAGAGCCTTAAGCCAAACATTCCTAGGCTCCAAATTGCTTCCCACATTTGAACACTGAGCCACATCCCCAGTCCCTTTATTATTATTTTTAATTGTGATAGAAAACACAGGACGTAAGATTTCCTATCTTCACCACCACGAGACACACAGTCAGGCATTGGCACATCCACATTCCTGGCCGTGTCGGTACCACCTCCCCAGACCGGAGCTCTGCCTGCCCCACTCTACTCTCTCCTCCTGGGATCCAAGGACTCCAGAGCCAGAGCAGAGTGGATCCCGAGTGGATCACGGAACGCACACTTGCTGAACATCATGCATGCAGGTGCCACTCCACTTAAACTTGGATCCTTCTTTCTCAAGGTTGTGCTTTTTATTTTTGTTTTGTTTTGATGCTGGGGGTTGAATCCAGGGGTGTTCTACCTCTGAGCTATACACCTAGCCCTATTTTTTTTTTTTTTTTTTTTTTTGCGGTACTGGGGATTGAACTCAGGGGCATTCTACCTCCGAGCTACACCCGCAGCCCTATTTTTTATTCTTTTATTTTGAAACCGAGTCTCACTAAGTTGCGGAGTTCCTCACTAGGTAGCTGAGGCTGGCCGCGAACCCGGATCCTCAGGTCTCAGCCTCCCGAATGCTGGGATTACAAGCATGCGCCACCACGCCCGGCTCGACCTAGCCCTATTTTTAATTTTTTTATTTTGAAACCGTATCTCACTATGTTACAGAAGGCCTCACTATAAGATGTTAAGCCTGGCCACTAACACGCAATCCTCCCCTCTCTGTAACAAAAAACAAAACAAAGCTTGCTTAAGCATTGCAAGTTGGATTTTTCCCAGCTCTTTATTTCTATAATTAGCCAAGGAAACAGACCCATGGCGACACCAAAACTGTAACACCTGGGATGAGAACCATGGTGCTCTGGGAGACAGGTTTGCAGTGGACATCCGGGGTCCTGGATGCCAGCATTATTTATTTATTTATTTATTAAATAAATTATTTATTTATTTATTTTGAAACATGGTCTCACTAAATTGCCCAGAACTTGTGATCCTCCTGCCTCAGCCTCCCAGGTGGCTGGGATTACAGGTGTGTACCACCATATACAGCTCAGGCTGGTTTCTTTAACTTAGTAATATGTATTTAAGTTTCCTCCATGTCTTTTCATGGTTTGATAGCTCATTTCTTTTTAGCACTGAATAATATTCCCTTGTCTGGACATACTACAGCTTATCTACCTACCTACTGAAGAACATCTTGGCAGCTTCCAAATTCTGGCAACTATGGAAAAAGCTGTTATAAACATCTGTGTGCAGGTTTTCACGTGACCTAAGTTTTTAACTCATTTGGGTAAATATCTAGGAATATAGTTGCTGGATCATGCAGAAAGTTATATTTAGCTTCATAGGGAACTTCAAAACCACCTTCCCAGGTGCATGCACCATCCCGCATACCCACTAGCAAGAGTGAAGCTCCCACAGCTCCACGTCCTCGACAGCACCTGGCGTCAGTGTTTGGGATTTTAGACATTCCAGTCGGTGTGTGGAGGTGTCCCGCCCTTTTAGTTTTCAGTCCCTCAATGAAGTATGATGTTGAGCATCTTTTCATGTACATGTTTGTCATCTTTTTATCAACCCATATTTTAATTAGGTCACTTTTATCTTATTTTGAGTCCTGAAAGTTTTTTAATTATTTATATATATAAGTAAATATATATATACATATATATATGTATATATATATTTTAATATATATATATATTTTTGCGGTACTGGGGTTTGAACTCAGGGGCATTCTACCTCCGAGCTATACCCCCAGCCCTATTTTTTATTCTTTATTTTGAAACCGGGTCTCACTAAGTTGCGGAGTGCCTCACTAGGTAGCTGAGGCTGGCCACGAACCTGGATCCTCCGTTCTCAGCCTCCCAAATGCTGGGATTACAAGCATGTGCCACCACACCCAGCTATTTTTATATTTTAGATAACTCTGTGTGTGTGTGTGTGTGTGTGTGTGTGTGTGTGTGTGTGTGTGTGTGTTACTGGGAATTGAGCCCATGGGTATTCTACCTCCAAGCTACGCCCCTACTGCTTTTTTTTTTTTGTAGTTGGAATCAAACCCAGGGTGGTTCTACCTCTGAGCTCTCACCCACTCAACCCTTTTTTCTTTTTCTTTTTTAATTTTTGAAACAGGGTCTTGCTATTTTGCTGAGGCTGGTCTCAACCTTGTGATTTTCCTGTCTCAACCTCCCAAATACTGGGAGGTTTTTGTTCTTTGGAATTTTCTACAGAGACAATCATGTCATGTGCAAACAAAAACAGTTTGTTTCTTCCTTCCCAATCTGTGTACCCTTTATTTCCTCTTCTTGTCCTATTGCATAGGCTGCAACTTCCAGCACAATGCCAAACAGGAGTGCTGAGAGAGCACATCCTGTCCTGTTCCCAGTCTGACGTTAGCTATGGGCGTTTTGTGGATGTTTATTAGCAGGTTGAGGAAGTCCCACTCTGTTTCTAGTTTTCTGAGAGTTCTCCTTTGTTTTTGTTTTGGTTTTTTGTGGTACTAGGGATTGAACCCAGGGGCATTCTACCTCCGAGCTAGATCCCCAGCCCTGTTTTTATTCTTTATTTATTATTTTTTATTTATTTATTCTGTGTGTGTGTGTGTGGTACTGGGGATTGAACCCAGGGGCATTCTACCTCTGAGGGGACTGAACCCAGGGGCATTCTATATCCGAGCTATACCCCCAGCCCTATTTTTATTCTTTTATTTTGAAACAGGGTCTCACTAAGTTTCGAAGGGCCTCACTAAATAGCTGAGGCTGGCCACAAACCCGGATCCTCCATTCTCAGTCTCCCAAATGCTGGGATTACAAGTGTGCACCACCATGCCAGGCTTTTTTATTCTTTATTTTGAAACAGGGTCTCACTAAGTTTCGGAGGGCCTCGCTAGGTAGCTGAGGCTGGCCTTGAACCCGGATCCTCCGGTCTCAGCCTCCCAAGTGCTGGGATTACAAGCATGTGCCACCACACCCAGCTTATTCTTTATTTTGAAACAGGGTCTCACTAAGTTGCCTAGTGCCTCACTAAGTAGCTAAGGCTGGCCAAAAACCCAGATCCTCCAGTTTCAGCCTCCCAAGTACTGGGATTACAAGTGTGCACCACCACACTGGCTCCTCAGTTTTTTAATCAGGGATGGGTGTTGAGTTTTCCCAAATGCTTTTCTGCATTTGCTGGTATAATCATACGATTTTCCCTTCTTAGCTTGTTTATGTGATGGGTTACATTCACTGATATCTGAGTGTTGAACCAGTCCTGGAAACCTGTAATACACCCTGCCTGTTTGTGATGGGTAATTCATTTTACACACATTGGATTTGGCTTGATTATTTTTGCATCTATGTTCATGAGCAATATTGGTCTGTAGTTTTCTTGTCTTGTGATAGTTTTGTCTGGTTTGGTATTAAAGTCTTCCAGGCTTCACAGAATGAGTTAGGAAGTGTTTCCTCTGCTTCTATTTCTGGAAAGATACTATAGAAAATCATTATCATTCCTTAACTGTTTAGGAGAATTCACTAGCGAACCCATCTGTACCTAATGCTTTCTGTTGTGGAAGGTCATTATTTATTAATTCAATTTACTTAATAGATGCAGGATTACTCAGCTGTGAGCTTCATGTGTGAGTTCTGGAAGACTGCCTTTCAAGGACTTAGTCCTTCTCATCAAGTTGGTTTCTTAAGCGTTATTCATAATATTCCTTGTTATTCTTTAAATTCTTTGGATCAGAAGGTTGGCTTCCTTTTCATATTTAATATTAGTAATTTGTTCTCGTTCTCTCTCTCTCTCTCTTTCTCTCTGTCATTAGCCTGGCTAGAGGCTTACCAATTTTATTCTTTTCAAAGAATTAGCTTCTGGTTCTTTTATTTCCTACTTTCAATTTCATCTATTTCTGCTCTAATTTTTATTATTTCATTTTCCTGCTTAATTTGGATTTAATTTGCCTTTACTTTCCTAGTTTCTTAAAGAAGTAGCATCTTAGATTATTGACATTTTGTGTGTGTGTGTTACTGAGGATTGAACTCAGAGCCATTCTACATCTAAGCTACACCTCAGTCCCATTTTATTTTCATTTTGAAACAGGGTCTCGCTAAGTTGCCAGTGAGGCTGAGATAGGTTGATGGCAAACCTGCGATCCTCCACTCTCAGCCTTCCAAGTACTGGGATTACAGGTGTGTGCCGCCACACCCAGGAGATTATTGATTTCCTACTATGTACATGGAGTGCCATAAATTTCCCTCTCTGAATGCTTTTGATAAATCCCATAAATTTTGATGACTTACACTTTCATTTTTATATAAACTACACAGTTTCTTTGTTTGTTTGTTTATTTGTTTATTTATTTATTTTGGTACTGGGGATTGAACCCGGGGCATTCCACCTCTGAGCTATACTCCTAGCCCTTTTTTAAATTTTTTTTTTTTTTGAAACAGGGTCTCACTAAGTTGCAGAGGGCCTTGCTGTAAATTGCAGAGGCTGGCTTCATACCTGAGATCATCCTGTCTCAGCCTCCCAAGTACTGGGATTACAGGCATGTGCCACCATGTCCAGCTTTCATTTTCATTTAATTAAAATCTACTTAATTTCTCTTGAGGTTTCTTTTTGGGCTCATGTGTTATTTGGAAGTGCATTGTCTAATTTCCAAGTATTTGGGCATTTCCCACCTATTAAAGTTCCCTCTGTTCCACCTGGTTTATTTAATGTTTTTGATCATGTAGAAATGTTGGATATTGTAAAATATTTTTGTATCTACCAAAATGACCAATTTTTGGCATTTTTAATATTACTATGGTGCAATAATTGACATTTGGATGTTGGACCAACCTGGCACTTGGTCCTGGTTTGTGATTTCTTTCAAATGTTAGCCCACTGCTGGGCGTGGTGGCGCATGCTTGTAATCCCAGCATTCCGGAGGCTGAGACAGGAGGATCCGGGTTCGAGGCCAGCCTCAGCTACCTAGTGAGGCACTCCGCTGCTACGGATTCCCTGTCTGGATTTCCTGCAGCCTGGCTTTGACACTGGACTGGTGCAGCCTCAGAGGCCAAGCTGGGACATGTCCCCTCCATTTGTTTCTGGAAAGTGCTTGTGTATGAAGGACACGAATCGGAACCCTCTTCAGATGCCTGGTGGAGCCTTCAGCGAAGCCAGCAGGGGCTCTGCTCAGCAGGAAGTTCTTGACGCAATCTCTTCCCTTACTGTAGATCTACAGTTTTTCTTTCTTGAGCCCATGTCCGTAGTCGGTCTCTGTGGGACTGCCCATTTCGCCTGTGCTGTCTGGCTTGCTGGTGCCCAGGGCAGGCCAGACGCAGGTCCCTTTTGTCCTCTCTTGGACCACTTCTCCAAAAGGGTTTGTGGGGCCTTTCAGCAGTTCTTTTCCAAGGTTAAGATGTAATAACACGAAATGCTTGAGAATCAAGGCCTTTAAAGGAAGGAAGACTATGTGGAGGGGACCTCAAAGGAGAGCGGATGATGCTGAGGTGTCGAGGGGACCCCTGGAACCTCCCAGGTGGCTGCCACGAGGGCACAGCTTGGGGGATAGGGAGAACTGGAGGAAGATTTCTGTGAAGCCCACCTGGAAGTGGAGTGCCTGAGGAAGGGGCCCTCAAGTAATTCACCCCTAAGTCTAGGTTACAAGCTACAGATTTCAAAGTTACGCTCAGGGACAGCTCTGGCTCAGAAGCCGATGCCTCAAATCTAAAGTGGGTTGGCTGCTCCCAGCAGCTCCCTGGCCCTCCCCTTCCCTTAACCCTTCTCCATGTTGCTGCACTGGGTCCTCTCTGCCGCACTCCTGGACTTCTCCATCCCCAGCTAGGGCCCCACGCCTGCCTCCTCCCCGTCTCTGCTACCAACCTCCTCTCCTCACCCTGAAGCTTCCAGTCCCACCTGTGACCAAGCGCACCCAGAAAAGCGGGCTCCTGTTATCAAGCCATTTCCAGGGCTATTATCTGCCAGCTGAGAGCTGATGGGCAGAGTCCACCAGAGGCGGCATCGCCCCCACCCCACAGAGTGCCCAGGAGGGAGTGCAGAGTTGGTCCTCAGCCCTCGTTCCCTCTGACACCAGGAAAAGAGCATTTCAGGGAGAAGGTGTCGGTTGGCAGTGTTAAGGGCTGATGCGGGCTGGGGGGTTAAAGAGAGCTCACAGGCTGGGACCTTCTCAGTGGCCCAGAAGGCAGGGCTTCTGAAGCACCCTGCAGGGAGGCTGCTGCTGTCCAGGAACGCAGCACCAAGGACAGCGAAGGCCCAGGGCATTCCCGGCTTGCGTACTGAGCTTCACACCCCTTACCGACAACCCAAGGGCCAGGATGTCTCATTTTACAAATCTGAACAGGAGGCAGAGGCAAGTTAAGCAATTTGTCCAAGGTCACACAGCTGTTGGGTAGCGCATTCAAGACTGGACGCAGGCAATCTGGCTCCACACCTCCTGTGAAAACGAAAGCAGTAACAGCAGCACGGTAGCTGGCCGAAACAACACGCACTTCATAGCTCTGGAGGTCAGGAGTCCAGGGCAGTTTCACTGGGCTGAGACTTGGCCGTGGGCCAGGCTGAGCCCCATCCAGAGACTCTGCAGGATCCTCCCTGCCCACCATTCCAGCTGCACCCCCTGCCTCCCGGGGCTGCACTCCTCGGACTCCTTGGCTGGTGGCCCCTTTCCTCCATCTTCAGAGCCAGCAGCAGGGTGGCTTGTTCTGTGTCACATCTCCCTCTGCCCCCATATTATGGCACTTAGATTGCCCGTGTTGGGCACTCAGGTTATCCAGAATACTCTCCCTTCTCGACGTCTGGAGTCCCTTTCAGGATACAAGGAGATGCTCCTGGGTCCTCAGGGTTAGGATCAGTACTGATACATTCAGTACAGACGCACTCATGCACACCGCAGCTTCCCACGGACCCAATCCACACAGGCAGTGGGTCCCACATTCCTGTGGCCCCAGCAGTCACAAACACGCCTCATGTGCGAACCTCTGCCCACCAGCCTGCTCAGGCCAGGTGTGGGAAGGTGCGGAGGCTCTGTCCCATACCTCCCTGTGCTGTGAAAGCCGTCCTTTCCCCAGCAGCACCTAGTACATTCCCCTCTGCTGGCTGTGCTCCCTCTTCCTAGAAGCTCCTCCCTACCCCCTCTGCTAAATTCCATGCATCCTGCATCCCCAGTTCTGAGCTAGCCACCTCCTCCAGGGAGCCCATCTTGTTCCACAGAGACCTGCTCAGAGTCAAGCCTCCATGCCACACCCTAGGCAAAGAAAGTTCTCAGAAGAAAAGAGTAGTGGAAAATCAAAGGTCACCAAGCACAGCACTTAAAGGGCCACCTCACGCATGTGCCACAGTGCCTGCACTTGGAAGCGTTGGTGATTGTCAGATGGACCTCAGCGCCGGCTGAGCCGGACGCCCAGACCTGGAGAATGGACAGGGCAGAGCAGCCTCCTGGCCCCAGCACTTGGCTCCAGGTCTCCAGTGCCTGACTGCTCCGAGCGCTAGACTCCAGGACAGGGCTCCATGGATGAGGCAGGGGCCACCTGCTCCAGGTGAGTGCTGGCTCCCGGGGCAGCCACCTGGGGTGGGCTAGTCTCCACCCTCAGGACCTCAGCTCACCCAGCTGACCCCCTGGGGCTTCACACCTGTTTGTCCAAGTCCTGCCACCACCCCAGGTTCAGGATTCTAGACACTCCACCCCGTAGAGGGCTCAGACCCAGCCCCTGCTGCAAGGTCCAGATGGGCGCTACACAGGTGTGCGGTGTGAGCGGGGTGTGCGTGCAGAGACACAGCTGGCCTGGCCTGCCTGCTCTGCCCAGGATCCCAGGAGAGGGGGGGAAGAGGGGAGCCCAGGTCCGCCTAGACACCGCATCTGGCATTTGACCTGGCCTGTGGAAGGGAGGAAGCAGAGAGGGAGGCAGGTGGGAGCAGGTTAGCAACGGCAATGGAGGAAACCACCTCATCCTCAGTGGCGAGGCTGGGGCAGAAGCCTTGGACCACCAAGATCCCCCTGGGGGGGTGGGAGGTGGGGGAGGGGAGGACGGAGTCTGGGGTCTCCTCCAGCCCCCTCCATCTCTAAGTTGGCCTGAGCCCCTGCCCACCGTGAGCACCAGGCGCCCTGGAGGGGCGGGCGCAGGGTCAGAGTGATGGAGGCTGCACACGTGATGACCCCTCCGTCCCTAGCTCGGAGCCCAGCGTCACTGCTGCGGTGCGGGAGCTGCTCCTGGCTGCACTGGAGGACCTGAGCCAGGAGCAGCTGAAGCGCTTCCGCCACAAGCTGCGGGACGCGCGGGTGGACGGTCGCTGCATTCCATGGGGGCGGCTGGAGCGCGCAGATGCCGTGGACCTTGCCGAGCAGCTGACCCATTTCTACGGGCCAGAGCCAGCGCTGGATGTGGCCCGCAAGACCCTGAAGAGGGCGGATGTGCGCGACGTGGCGGCGCGGCTCAAGGCGCAGCGGCTGCAGCGTGAGCTCCGGGCGGGGGTCCCGGGTCCCTGAACCTCGGCTCGCTCTCTGGCGGATCCGGTGCCGCTCCCGTGGGGGTCCCGGGTGCTCGCCCCTCCGCCTGCTCTCAGGCTCGGTGTGGGGGTCCTCAGTCCCTGCCCCTCCGATGACCCTCGGGCAGGGCAGGATCGGTGCCGCTTCCTGGGCGGGGACCGCGCTTTGCCCTCAACTGTGCGAACCCCAGGACTCAGATCCTGCCTGCTCCGCAGGGTGACCCGCCCCGTCCCCACGCACACTCCGCGGGGCTTCACTTCGAGTTTCTCTTCCAGGGCTCGGCTCCAGCTCCTCGGCGCTGCTCTCCGTGTCCGGTAGGTCGCTTGGAGGGAGGCACAGACGCCGAGCCTTCCTGCGCCCGAGCCTCCTCGGCTCAGAGCACAAGTGTCGCGACTCCATTTGGGGATGCCCACAGGTGGTCCCAGGAAGGCTGGCGGGGAAGGGAGCCATGGCACAGAAAAGGAAGCAGGCCTGATGGGCGGGAAGGGCGTTGCTCCGCATCCCTGCCCCCTCCCACCCTCCATCTGCCTCGGCCTCCCGCAGAGTACAAGAAGAAATACCGCGGGCACGTGCTGCAGCAGCACGCCAAGGTGAAGGAGAGGAACGCCCGCTCTGTCAAGATCAGCAAGCGCTTCACCAAGCTGCTCATCGCGCCCGAGAGCGCCGCGCTGGAGGAGGAGGAGGAGGAGGAGGTGCTGGGGCCCGCGGAGGAGCCGCAGCCGAGGCGCGCGCGGCGCTCGGACACGCACACCTTCAACCGGCTGTTCCGCGGCGACGACGACGGCCGGCAGCCGCTGACCGTGGTGCTGCAGGGCCCAGCGGGCATCGGCAAGACCATGGCAGCCAAGAAAATCCTGTACGACTGGGCGGCGGGCAAGCTGTACCAAGGCCAGGTGGACTTCGCCTTCTTCGTGCCCTGCCGCGAGCTGCTGGAGCGGCCCGGCACGCGCAGCCTGGCTGATCTGATCCTGGACCAGTGCCCGGATCGCCGCGCGCCGGTGCGGCAAATGCTCGCGCAGCCGCAGCAGCTGCTCTTCATCCTAGACGGCGCGGACGAGCTGCCGGCGTCAGAGCCCGAGGCGGCGCCCTGCACCGACCCCTTCGAAGCCGCGAGCGGCGCGCGGGTGCTGGGAGGCCTGCTGAGCAAGGCGCTGCTGCCCTCGGCCCGCCTGCTGGTGACCACGCGCACCACCGCCCCTGGGAGGCTGCAGGGCAGCCTGCGCTCGCCCCAGTGCGCCGAGGTGCAAGGCTTCTCCGACAAGGACAGGAAGAAGTACTTCTACAAGTTCTTCCAGGACGAGCGCAAGGCCGAGCGCGCCTACCGCTTTGTAAAAGAGAACGAGACACTGTTTGCCTTGTGTTTCGTGCCCTTCGTGTGCTGGATCGTATGCACTGTGCTGCGCCAGCAGCTCAAGCTGGGCCAGGACCTGTCGCGCACCTCCAAGACCACCACGTCAGTGTACCTTCTCTTCATCGCCAGCATGCTGGGCTCTGCGGGCGCCGATGCGTCCCGGGTGCAGGGAGAGCTTCGCAAGCTGTGCCGCCTGGCCCGAGAGGGCGTGCTCAAGCGCAAGGCGCAGTTCGCGGAAAAGGACCTGGAGCGGTTCGAGCTTCGGGGCTCCCAAGCCCAGACACTGTTTCTCAGTAAGAAGGAGCTGCCGGGCGTGTTGGAGACCGAGGTCATCTACCAGTTCATGGACCAGAGCTTCCAGGAGTTCTTCGCTGCTCTGTCCTACCTTCTTGAGGACAAGGGCGCTCCGGGGGCACCCGCTGGCGGTGTGGACACGCTCCTGCGCGCAGATGTGGATCTCTGCGGCCACCTCACACTCACCACGCGCTTCCTCTTCGGACTGCTGAGCACAGAGCGGATGCAGGACATAGCACGCCACTTTGGTTGTGTGGTCCCAGAGCATGTGAGGGAGGATGCCCTGCGGTGGGTGCGAGGACAGGGTCACCCCAGGGTTGCACCAGAGGCGATGGCGGGGACCAAAGTGCTGGAGAAGGCAGAGGAACCAGAGGAGGAAGAGGAGGAGGAGTTGGAGGAGGAGGAGGAGCAGCTCAACTTCCCGCTGGAGCTCTTGTACTGCCTGTATGAGACCCAGGAGGAGGCTTTTGTGCGCCAGGCTCTGTGCAGCCTCCCAGAGCTGGTGCTGGAGCGAGTGCACTTCAGTCGCATGGACCTGGAAGTTCTCAGCTACTGTGTGCGCTGCTGCCCAGCGGGGCAGGCTCTGCGGCTGGCCAGCTTCAGGCTGGTGGCGGTGCAAGAGAAGAAAAAGAAGAGGAGCCTGGTGAAGCGGCTGCAGGGGTGAGTCTCTCTTGGGCAGACCCTCTTGTGCATGAGGCAGGTGAGCAGCGCAGGCCTGTGCCCCTGTGCCACCTGGCCTTCCGAAGCACGCCTAGACTGGATGTCTGATGGGAGGACCTCAGGGCCACTTTCATCATCCCCTTTGAGGGCAGCTGCACAGTGCCTGTCTCCGTCCCCACCGTGTCTTGACTGTGCCCACCTTCCGCCAGTCACAACCAAGGCAGCCCTCCCGTCAGCCACACAGCCCTGGCTCATCCCTCCCCAGTGTGCGTTCTCCACCAGCTCTGGAGCTCACCATGCCCCTGAGCACCCTGAGCTCTGCACCTGCTGTCCCTCCCCCTGACACCCTGTTTGCTGCCTACTCTGGCCCTCCACTGGCCCCAGAAGTGCCCTACTGACCGCTCTACACGACGACATCCCGTGCCTGTCTCTCCCACCACACTCTCACTCCTCCAGTTTCCTTGAACTTACCTCCACCCAGCACCTGTCCCAGCTGCTCAGCATCATTCCCTGGGGAATGAATGTCAGGATGGTGGCAGAGGCCAGGCTGGGGGACCTGCAGATCCACTCCTGGGGTTCGCCCTGCGTCTGATGGAAAGAGGGTTCCTGTCTCAGCATGAGTGGCAAAGGCAGCTCTGAGGCCCCAGGAGCGCAGAGGAAGGGGCCCTTTCTAGGAGGGCTGGAATGGGCCTATGGGCCTCACTGTCCTCTCCCCCTCAGCAGTTCTCAAGCCACCAAGAAGCAACCTTCAGTCTCCCCTCTGCACCCACTCTTCGAGGCCATGACCGACCAAGGCTGTGGCCTGAGCAGCCTGACGTGAGTAGCCAAGCCACACCGCCCCGGTGGAGGGGACTCAGAGCAGAAGGCCCTGTGCAGAGACAGCCTGGAGGATAGCCGCACGGGAAGGCTCGGGCTGTCAGAGGCTCCCTCCGTGAGTCTGCTGTTAGCAAGAAAGGCCGGCGCCGGTTTGAGTGGAAAGCAGTGTGGCCGGCTTGTCTGGGGAGGGATAGAGAAGACGGCAAGGTATTCTCTTTCCAAAGGAAGCCACCAGGTGCTGTTGGAGACTGCTGGCCGTCCCTCCAGGGGAAGCCGTTCAGATTCTGGCTCTGAGGTCAGGCTGCCTGGCGCTCCTGGCCTCTGTGCCCTGGACAAGCCTATCTCTTAGGCTTCTCTTTCCTCCCTGTGGAACGCAGCCAGTGGGTTCTACTCAGAATGTTGGTGTGAGGGCTAACCAGGCTGCATGCGCAGCAGCTTTCCAATTACTGTCAGCTGTCACTACATGACAAGCTACAGGAACCGATCCTGACAGTCACACACCATGGTTAACAGGGCAAAGTAGCTTAATAGTTAAGGGCAGGGTATAGCAATCTGGAAATAAACATAAGGAGCCCAAAATATGATCACATTTGGCCCAGCAAGTCTACCAGTCAACCAAATGTATAAAGACACTCAGCATAGTTATTTATTTATTTGTGGTACTGGAGATGGAACCCAGAGCCTTCTACCTCTGGGCTACACCCCTAGACCTATTTTATTTTTTATTTGGAAACAGGGTCTCACTAAGTTACTGAGAGCCTCACTAAATTGCTGAGGCTGGCTTCAAACTTGTGATCCTCCTGTCTCAGCTTCCCAAGTACTGGGATTACAAGCGTGTGCCACCACACCCAGCTCAGCAGTTATTTCTAATGGCAAAAGAAGCAGGCACAGAACAACTGCTCGGCCCCTGGAGACTGCGGGCTGAACCATGTCCACCTGAGCTCGGTGGACAGTCCGGTGGAGCCTGCACTCTCTTCAGCCACCAGGGGTAGGCAGTGTGTGCAGCTGGGCTTGAGAAGTGGCCAGGGGCGTGCACACAGACCCACGCATCTCTTTCCCACAGGCTGTCCCACTGCAGACTCTCGGACGTGGTCTGCCGAGACCTCTCCGCGGCCCTGAAGACAGCTCCTGCCCTGAGGGAGCTGGGCCTCTTGGACAGCAGGCTCAGCGATACAGGCCTGCGCTGGCTGAGTGAGGGCCTGGCCTGGCCCAAGTGCCACGTGCAGACGCTCAGGTGAGGCCTAGCCCAGGAGGGATGGGGAGATGGGACCCACCTCCCAGCAGCCTCTGACATCGGCCCCTCCCCAGGGTGCAGCTGCCTGGCCTCCAGGGAGGGCTTCAGTTCCTGATCGGCATGCTCCAGCAGAGCCCTGCCCTGGC
>PVLC010039462.1:0-14043 GCA_004027655.1 Graphiurus murinus
GAGATTGCATTAAACTGAACAGCTTCTGTATAACAAAAGAAATTAACAAGAACCTCAAGAGAGAGTCAACAGAATGGGAGAAGATTTTTGCCAGCTACTCCTCTGACAGAGGACTAAAATCTAGAATATACGAAAACTCCAAGAAACTCATGGCCAAGAAAACAGATAACCCAATTAAAGAAAGAAACAAAAAAACAGGCAAGTGAACTAAATAGACACCTCACAAAAGAAGAAATACAAATGGCCAATAAATATATGAAAGAATGTTCAACATCATTAACAATAAGAGAAATGCAAATCAAAATTTCCCTGAGATTTCACCTAACCCAATCAGAATGGCAGTCATTAAATACACAAGTAATAATAAATATTGGTGAGGATGTAGAGAAGTAGGTACTCTGATACAGTGTTGATGGGATTGAAAATTAGTGCAACCACTTTTGTAAACAGTGTAGAGTCGTCAGAAGAAAGACAATGAACCTACCATAGGACTCAGCTATACTGCTTCTGGGTATCTACTCATAAGAATTGAAACCAGACTACCATAGTAATGTATGCATATCTATGTTTGTAGCTGCACAATTCATAATTGCCAAACTATGGAACCAGCAGAGATGTCCATCAACAGATGAATGAATTACACACACACACACACACACACACACACACACACACACAATGGAATTTTACTCAGCCATAAAGAAGAACAAAATTACGTCATTTTCAGGCAAATGAATGGAACTGGAGAATATTATGCTAAGTGAGATTTGTCAGTCACAAAAAATGAAAGCTTGGCTTACAAACATCAAAACACATGCAGTCCTTGCTTATGCTCACATTTCTTTCCCAGAGCTTCACAGACTAAACTAACAAAGACATATGGGTTAAAAAAGCCCTCTGTCTTCCTGAGAACAGATAAAGAGTTACAGCCCTCCCTTTAACACCTGCTTATCCTTCAGAAAATAACTTTACTGTCTCAAATTGTCTGACTGTCTGCCTATTTGTAGCCTCAAGGTTAGGCTTCATTGTCAAGTAAAAAATTTATAAAAACAGCTATTGGATAACAATAAAGTAGATGCGCTTCCTGAGTTCCTCTGGTGTGCATATTCTCGCTACCTCTTCTCATTCCACACCTGTCGACGGACCTCCGACACCTGTCAGGGCTGTCCCCTGACATGAAGGAATACAATTCAAACCATAAAAGGTACTATTAATTTTCCAGTAATAATGAACACCACAAATACTAGTAAAATGTTATAGAACATTTTCCTCTTACTATTATTGACCATTATGCTGAGTAGAAAAGCTAAGTATAATAAAGGCTATTCTTTATACTCAAAGCTCTGCTAACATTTAGTTTGATTCATGTTTTGAGGTTTCAAAGATTGCTAGCTGAATTATAGTCATGTACAGTCTTGCCCCATGCATTATAGATTAGCACAGTAAAATAAGTTCTACTCACTTTATTGTTTTATTGGAAGTTCTGTTTTCATAGCTTCTAGTAGTAACTCAAGAAACTTAGATCTAGTATGCCATTAGGTTTTTCCAAATTGTCAATTCCATTTTTAGATATTAGTATCTAATATTAATCCCCATCTGTGCCTCTTCCTCATAATTCTTCTATACCACACAGATGCTATGTGTCATCTTCTAGCTCTTTTGCTCCTAAAGATGGCCAGGTAACACAGTTCTGGCTGATGAGGCATAAGAGGAATTCTCCTGAAGGGCTCCTGGGAAGAATTTTCTTTTCCTCACAAAATAGGCTCTGCCCATTTTTTTACTTCTTCCTTCTGTCTATTGATGACTGGAGCTTCATTGCCATATTTTAACTCTGGATGAAAACACTTGAAAATTGCTGCTTTATGCATGACAAGAACTGCCACCTATCACTGACACTGGACTTCAGGAGACACACAACTTTTATATGTTTTAATCATTGTTGTCAGTATGAGACATTGAGTAAGATGCAGAAAGGTCTTTCTTGTGAAATTCACATTAAGAAAAAGCTAGAAGTTCTGATGATACCCAAATATGCAAGAGTCCAAATGACCTTCTTCAGACATTTGGTTTTTGAACCCTAGAGTAGTTGCATTGGGAATGTGTTTTTGTAATTAAATCTGGATAAAGGATCACAAAAGTATAACATTACAATAATAATTTCTTTCACAGTTTACACTAAAAGATTTCTTGCTAGTGTGCTTTCCCAATTATAGTCTTAGTTATATATAGTCTAATTATAGCATAATGCAGGGCCATGTACTAAACAAAAATATATTATTAATTTTTAATATTTCACTAATGTGACTTTTCTAAACTGAAATCAACGTGTCTTTTGTGACTTAAAGGACTGCCTTATCTTCTATATCTATAAAGGCCTTGAACTCTCTAGGGGAGATTTTGTTTCAATATTTTTTGGCCATAAAATTTTGCTACTAGTCTTTCATCTACACCAATTGTGTGAATCTGAAATTACAATCATATGGTTACAGAAGAAGTGCATCATATGATCATTTCCAAGTATTTGCATGTCATGGATTCTCATGCCTTCCTGGGCCTGCCGGGTATCTTCTCTCACCTCAGTTACTCAAAGCCTCCTTCTCATTGGTTTCTCTGTTTCTTCTGTCTGCTGTGGTTTGGAAGTATCTCCCACAATTCATGTGCAAAAAACTTAATCTCCATTGTGATAGTATTCTGAGGCGGGCCTTTAAGACATGACTAAGTCATGAGGACTTCATTTCATGAATAGATGGAGTGAGTTAGTTATTGGTGGAGTGGATTCCTGATATAAAGCAGAGGAATGGATTTCCTCTGACTCACACATACTTGTTTGTCCTTCGCCTATGTTATTATGTAGCATAAAGACCCTCACGAGACACTAGCACCTTACTCCTGGACTTCCCAGACTTCAGAACCATAAGGTGAATAACCTTCTGTTGCTTATAATTTACACTGTCTGAGACATTTTGCTATCATATCAGAAAACCATGTGAGACACTGCCCTTCCTACCTTTCATTTTTTTCTTTTCTTAACACAAAAATAAAGTTAATACACAAATCAGATTATAACTCTCCTCTGGTGAAAATCTTCCAATAGCTTCTGTTTGTAGCCAAAGTTCTACAGTGGTCTTGAATATCCAACATGAAGTTGTGGCTCAAGCTCTAAGTCCCCACTCATTTACTTACTCATCTTTTCTATTTGCAATGGCCTTCTTTCTGTTCTGTTAGGCACGCTTCCTGCTTCCATCTTGGGTCCTTTACACATGCCACTCCCTCTGCTGAAAATTCTCTTCCCACAAGTATCCACAGTTTTCTGTCTCTTTGGACATTTAATAATCACCTTTTCAGTAAAACCTTTAATTATGAAGCAATTAGAACTATAGCTCATTATTTTCTATATTATGTATATGTTATGTGTGCATGATTGTTAAGACTTACTTATTCTATTTATTTCTTTCCCAATGACTTCTAGAATGTAAGGACTATAAGAGCAAAGATTCTCCTTAGCCCCTTCCAGCCATTTTAACAATGCTTATGTGAGTGCCAGACACATGGTAGCATTCATTTTGAATGAAATATTCCTGAAATTTCGAATATTTGAATAGGCATTATCTTCATATAACCACTGCAAAAAAAGCAAATATATATTAAAAAGAGAACTATGTGAAACTTTTAAACCCTATTGATATTTGTTATTCCAAGAGAAGGGTCCTATGAGTAAGATGACCCTACATCAAAGCACCAATAAGCGTGAGGTCAACCATACACACCAGGAAAGAACATCACAGAGGACACTATAAAGAGTTCATTCAATTTATGTCTCAATTTGTAATTTAGGTACACATAAGAGTTTAATCTCCAGTTCAAGCTTCTTTCTTTAATCTTTCTCTAAATAGATTGTTTTCTTCACTGCAAAGTGAAATTATTTCCTTAATGACTTTTTTGTTTTCTTTTCTTGTTTCAAGTGGAAAGAAACTGAAAATTTAAGCTTTGTCTACTTTCAACACATATTAATCTTCTTTCCTGAAATGTTGAGAAATACCAGCCCAAAATAATAATTTTCTTTTAAAAAACAAACTACAAAGAATAGGAATGGAATCTGTAACTTATTATCAATCACATAAGGGCCCAAATTTATTATTTCTTTGTATATTCAGTTTCAGTAGCCCTTATCCAGAATGCTTAGAAAGTGGTTTGGAATTGGAATTTTTTTAGATTTTGAAATATTTGCATATATGTAGAATGAGATAATCTTAGGAATGAGATCCAAGCCTAAACATGCAATTCAGATCCTGAGGATAATTTTATACAGTGTTTTTATTGTGTTTGCTTTTTGACTGTGACGTGTCACCTGAGGTCAGGTGTGGAATGCTCCACTTGGCATTATATCATCACTCAAGAAGCTTCAGGCTTTGAAACATGTCTTGTTTGGGATTTTCAGATTATGGATGTTAATTTGCACTAAATACATGTAAATTATAATCTCCCTGAGAGTAGGAATATTGTCTATTTTGATGATTAGCACTACTAGTAAGTTTTTGCTGTGTTAAATATTGTATAATTAAAAATGTCACTGGAATCTAACAACAAATATTTATTTTTTATTCATGTTACATGAGGTCTATGGTTTATCTGAAGCTCTGCTGGACTGTATGTATTTTTCTCAGACCACAATCAGGAGATAGAAGAAGTAGCCATTCTTTGAGATGTGCTTTTTATAAAAGCTCATCGCATGGTTGATTTATTTAGTAAAGCATTTAAAGCTTCTGCTTGGGTGAGATCACTCACTATCCTTTTTCAGTATGGACAAGACAAACCACGGAGTGCAGAATTTCATTTCGCTTGGAGAAATGCATGGTCTCTCTGAGCAGAAGCCATTGCATTATACAGGAGGAGGGAACAAGTGGAAACAATAACAATCTGCCACCCTAATATAATCCAAGGAACTTGAACAATGTTTGTCATGTAAATGTATGTTGAATTAATATTATTAAAATTGATCAAGGCTAGGAAAGTTTTGAGTCATATATGTAGAAATAAGTTTTCGTAATTAAAAAAAAAAATCATTGTTGATCTATCAAGGTAGTCTCCAAATGTTTGGACATGTATATACCCTAAGATACATGAAATGAGTATGGAGTGAATCCATAGCATTAGAGTAGCATTAGATTTGAATCAGTACTCAAATATTGATTCAAATATTCAATACATGATTCGTTTCCACATGATTCGTTTCCAATATTCTTCCTAGGAAAGAATTTCTAGTCTGCCAACCCACCTTTTTCAATCTTCTTTTTACAACTGCCCTCTACCATGTTACAAAAGAAAGCATATTCCCTACCATGAAGAAACTTTTCAGCTCCGGGTTGCAAAAATCTCCAGGGCACCAAACAAAGGAATGTGTTTCTCAGTGAAAATGAAGCATTGAGAGCTTCATGGGGTCTCGTTCACAGGGTCCTGTGACCTACTAGAGGCAAGGGGCAAGGTTCTTTGCTGTGATCTGTTTCTGTCTCACTTGCTTCCTCACTATCCATTTTAGGATTACAATTCAAAAGTGGGAAGGTTTCTGTATAAAGGTGTGTGTGTGTGTTGAAATTATATATATATATATATATATATATATATATATATATATATATATATATATGTTTATTTTAAATTTATTTTAAATATATTTAATTAAAGATGAAGTTACTATTTCTGACAGAAAGAAACACTGATTTGAGTAACTTATTTGACTATGATTAGTGTCTTATGTCAATTGGATTATATGGAGGATATTTTGATAGGCTGAAGAAGTAAATTTAGTACTTTAAGATTATAACAAAACACAATTCGGGCACCAATGTTCACAACATGTGATGTACAGGAAAATATATCCTTCATTATTATTTAAATGTGCTTTATATAAAATTTAAAATAGACAAGAGAGTGCATAACTTTTCAAAATTAGTTCCCATGATATGCAAGTAAAAATGTTTCATCTGGAGTATGTAAAGTTAAAACACTGAAGATGCCTTTTGTCTAATTAACTATTGTACATGAGACTGGCCCTGGATATTACTTGCAAAAAGGTAAGGATTCTAACAACCTCTTAGATCATCACACACAAAACCAAATATGTAGGTTTTGCAGTTGATACCTTTCAAGGTTTTATTTTGATGAGATGTTATGATAGCAGACAATCCAGCTACTGCAAAATAAGCACAGGAAATGCCACATAATGATAAGGATTTAAATGCCATAATAGTTATTGTTTTGCGCCTAAATTATGTAGTCACAAGTCATTCATAGAGTCTGCATTCACACATGGTAAACCACAATTGTAGAGCTAGAAGGATTTATTTTAATGGTGTAAAATAAATCATTTCAGGGCTGTCATGTTTGAACTGCTGGGCTCAGCATTAACTTCTTCAGTTATTAGAGCTGTCAAGGTGAAACTACCATCAAACATAGTCACCCTTCTGAAAATTAAATGTATATGAAAGAATTGTTAGCTGCAAAGCAATCTGAGTTGTGTGTATTTAATAACTACATAACTATATAAAATATATAACAAAGTTTATTGGTTAATAACAGGGAAACTTACAGCCACACAATAGTTCTTTTGTTATAAAGTTATATTTTGTAACAGGCGTCTTCCACTATAGAACTGAGTTTCTGTCCTAAATTTAAAAATGCCTTCTTGGGAATTATGTTATTCTGTTATATGCAGGTTAAAACTCTAATTCTGATGTGATTTATACAATGACTATAACCACATGATCCTAATGTCTACAAATAATGAAATCTCTTGATCAATGATGCGTGCTGCTCAATATGCAACTGATTTCCAAATATTTGCTCCACAAAAGATGAAAAAGATTGTTGATATTTCATTTGACCCAACCTAGAACACATAAAACCCCAGAACAAAAGGTCATCAAATAATTTTGATGTAAGTTATTGGTAGGAAAGTGTTTGGGCACCATATTGGTAGCAAGAGTCAGAAGTTAAGGCTCCTTCACTACTAATACAAACTATTCTTAGATGGTTGAAAATCCAACTTCATCTTTCTATATATTTTTTCTTTATATTTATATTATTTGACATCCGATGATTTTTATCAGGTGCACAATTAATTTTGATGTAAGATTTCTTTCAGTAATCATATATACTAAGTGCATTTACTAAGTTGAAATGATGCCATACAATATTGGTATGAATACTAAGGAAACACATAAAGCTTGTGATGGTTTCCTCTTTGCTTTTGAATTATTTCTCATTTCAATTTGGCATATTATATTATAAGATATAACAACAAATGGTGGCATGTGACTGTGTATAGTAAATATTTTTGTAATGTATCATATCCTTATGAAGTTATTGTTAAGGTAGATGAGCATTTTTTAAAACAAGTGCATGATTTAAAAACTTGCTTATTATTTTCTGACACCACTCTATTCTTATATACTTCTCCCCTTTTTATACTGCTCTGCATTTGCAGAGACTGCTGTCAATAGGCTGTATCTGTCTCCTGCCATTTGGCTTCTGATAGATTTGGTTATATAAAGTATTATGGGCTGGAGCTAGAATGTCCCCCGAAAGGCTCATATGTGGAAGACTTTGTCCCCAAATGCGCTAATCTTCAGAGGTGGAGCTCTTAGAAAGTGATTGTATCAAGAGGGCTCTGACCTCATCAGTGGATGGATCCATTGATGGATTAATAATTTGATGTCATTATTAAGAGGCAGTGGAAACTGTAAGAGATGGATCCTAGTTGGAAAAAGTAGGCCACTGTGGATGCATCCTGGCAGAGTATATATTGTCCCTGGCTCCCCTTTCTTTCCCCCATCCTGCTTTCTAGATGCCATGAGCTGAGCAGTTTCCCTCCACCACACCCTTCTGCCATGTTGCTCTGTCTCACATCAGGCCGAAAACAATGGAGCCAGATGACCACGGGCACAACCTCTGAAACCACCAACCAAAATAAATCTTCCTTCCAAAATTCCTTTCTCAGGTATTTTATCTCAGCGATGACAAGCTAACACAAACTGTGTCTCAGTCTGGAAACTGTTGAAATTTTGGGCTGAATAATTCTTTGTTGGTGAGTGCAGGTGGGGTGGCTGCTCTGTGCATTGTGGAATGTTTATCGGCACCTCTGGCCTCTAGCAGGTCCAGGCCAATAGCCCC
Organism: Graphiurus murinus; assembly: GCA_004027655.1. Classification (NCBI taxonomy): domain Eukaryota; kingdom Metazoa; phylum Chordata; class Mammalia; order Rodentia; family Gliridae; genus Graphiurus; species Graphiurus murinus. The sequence continues at coordinate 8,170 of PVLC010039462.1, forward strand.
TCTCTGCCAGAAATGGCAATCAGAAATGCCTCTAGACATTGCTATATGTCCCCAGGTGAGATCCAGTGGGTTAAACGACACAAAGAAGAGCAGGATGGTGGTGAGGAGAAGTGGTCTGTGTGCTTCAAAATGTCCTACCCCTTGCCAGGTAATAGTTTTACCTGTAGCTTCCTTCTTCTGCGGTGGTGGCTTTTGTCTAGAGGCCTTCTTTCAGAGGCTCTGGTTCCCTCTGTGTTCCCTTTAGCAGTATACCCTCTCTTCATACTGGGATCTTCATAGCACCTGTGTAATTCACCAGCCCTTCACATTCCTGTAAATTGTTGCTTTATTAAACTCTTCAACAAAACCCTGTGAAATGAGCCACTTACTACTGCTGAGTTCTTGATTTTAAAAATATACCTCTTTGGAGGATGACTTATATCCAGGAAGCACAGTATTTTTGCTAATCATAAATGTTAGATCTCTCACTGTCTCTACTGCTCTCTCTCTTAAAATGCACATTTAATAGAGACAACATCCATTTAACATCATTTGTACGACACTACAGTCTATGCCAAGACTCCTTTATGGCTTTATATCTTGTTTTACCAAAGAAAACACAAGCTTTCCTTTTTTTTTTTTTTTTGTAGTACTTGGGAATGAACCCTGGATTGTGTGTGTGGGGGGGTGTTATACCTCTTAGCCACACCCCCAGTCCTATTTTACTTTAATATTTTGGAACAGTGTTTCACTAAGTTACCATGTATGGCATCTAACCTTCAATTTTCCTATCTCAGTCTCCCAAGTACTGGGATTGCAAGCATGTGCCACCACTCCCAGCTTTTCCATTTCCTACATATGTGTTTAGAGTTTCTGCTCTCCTTGATTAAATATTCTCTGCACTATATTTCTATTCGTTTCTAAAGGCTTAAGGTTAATTCCAATGTCTACAGGAAACATTTTCATCAGATCTAGTCTACAATGACCTTTGTTTATCTGAACCTATAATTAAATTACAAATAACTGTTTTTTCAGATATATATATATATATATATATATATATATATATATATGATACTCAGAAGATGCCTAAACTACATGGAAACAGAAATTATTTATTTTAATTAATTTATTTTCATCACAGGAACTGACAGTATAGTAAGCATTCAAAAATTGTATAATAAGTATTTACTGAGTTTCTAAACATTCAGAGAAGTGTGTGTGTGTGTGTCTCGGGGGGTTGGGGGATTGAACCCAGGGTCATTCTACCTCCGAACTATATCCCCAGCCCTATTTAATTTTTTCTTTGAAGCAAGGTCTTGCTAGGTTGATGAGAATCTAACTATTTTCTGAGGCTGTCCTTGAACGTGTGATCCTCCTGTCTCAGCCTCCCAAGTACTGGGATTACAAATGTGTGCCACCAAGTCTGGCTTTAGAGAAGTGTTTTTTTTTAAATTGCAATCTTTATTCTTTTTTTTTTTTCCTGAGTACAATGATCATATAGATTGCTTTATATAAAATTTTAGTAAGTTGTTTATACTAACTAAAAATGCCTGCCAAATGATTTTAAATGTTTTTTTTTATGAAAAATCTAAGAAAATAACACTAGGAGCAGTAAATAGTAGGTTAAATTCATGATAGTTTTTTTAAAAAAAACACATAACTTGGAATTACAAATACTAACTTCAAATTTATCATGGTTATTTTGAATTACTGAACCAAAAAATTAAATTCTGCATTCTATCTTATTGCAAATCAGAAGAAAATAACTAGAACTAATGTTTTTTCCTTGAAATAGCATGTGTTGAATATTATTATAGCCCTATCATAATATTCAATATGTGGATTAAACACAGCAAAAGAATGATTGTTTTTTCAAGAATGTACAACTCAGAAAGAAAAAGCTTTAAACATACTAAGTAATATAAATTATTGCCTATTATCTAACAGATTTTATATGATAAATGAGGTGTGATAGGTGGTATCCTTAACAAGCAAACCAGTCAGTTGTTGAAACATAGTATCAGAGTCCAGCCTTTGTGGAAGGGCTAGAATGGAAATCAAAACTTATTCAGTGAGATGGATATGAGATTATAGAAGGTACTTATTTATGCAGTGAAGGATAAAGCATAAGAGTGCTGCTTAAGTGGTTCATGGGGCTTAAAGGTAAAATATGGACTCATGGATAATTTATACAAAGTTACAAGATAATTTTAGACCCTGATATTATGTAGAAAATTATAATTTTAGATGAAGCGTCTATTATACCTCCAAGTAAGATCTGGGTTGGTCTACAAACTGGTGTATTGAATGGATAGAATTTACTGAAGTTGATCTTAAAGATAAAAAATAATGGTTTAATCAGTCATTCATATGCTATATATCATAAATAAAATATAATTATCACACACATATATACATACATATGTATATATATTTGCTAGATAACCAACACTGTTTCACCTGTAATTAACATAAATACTTTGATCTCCTGATATATACATGCTAATGAATATGGATAAGTATAATTCATTTTTTTTAATTTTTAGTTTTTTGGTACTGGAGATTGAACCCAGAGGAATTCTACCTCCGAGCCACACTTTCAGCTTGTTTTTTTTTTTTTTTTTTTTCTTTTTTTAAACAGAGTTTCACTAAGTTACTGAGGGTCTCACTAAATTGCTGAGACTGGCCTAGATCCTGTGATCTTCCTATCTCACCCTCCCAAGCACTGGCATTACAAGCCTGTGCCCTCACACTCTGGTAGGTGGGTACACATAATTCTTAGGTTCATTTGCACAGTGTATTTGAGAAGAATAATTTTTAAAAGACATCAGCTAAAATTCTTACACTGAAGTTTTTCATTTGATTCCACTTTGTTCTTATATAAGCTATGATTTCTATTTATGCTTTATTGTCTTTAGAATTTTCGAGGCCATATAAAGTTGCTTTGGAAAACTCAGATCTTGGTGTATTTATTATCATTTAAGGCCTTTTTAACCTCATGTCTCATTAAGGTATTCTCTAGTAAGAATATAGCATAGTATTAAAAGAGAAACTTTAGATAAATTGAATTTAACAGATATTATTTGAGCAAAGAATGATTCATGAATCTGGCAGTATTCAAAAAGAGAGTTTAGAGAGCTCCACCCAGCAAAGTGAACAGTGCGGTTTTGTAGGACAAACCCACAAGCAGAGTACAGAAATCACCTGATTGGCCAGGGCCGGGCATTTGCCTGATTTGAACATGGTGTGATGAGGCATTAGCCTTACTTGGGTAGGTCTTGTAAATTGGTTGTCTATGATTGGCTGAAGCTGTTATATGTGTGTGTGTGTGTGTGTGTGTGTGTGTGTGTGTGTGTGTATGTGTGTGTGTGTGTGTTTCTAATAGGCTTCAGTTCACTAATGTATGAAGATGGGTTGCCGTTTGTTGTGTAGAAACTCAAAGTATAGAGTCTTAGGCTCATGGCCCCCTGCTTGTTTAATTTAACAATAGGAAATAGAAATATTGTTCTTTGAGGACTGGAATCTTGGGTCTGCCATTTTCCAATTCCTTCTCTTAATACCTAAATGTTTATAGACATAGAGTTGGGAGCTGAGACCGTTGCTGATGAAAAATCAGCATGAGTACTATTTTTGAAGAACTCAAATTTTTTTTTTTAAAGGGAACAATGTTGGATAATATATGTTTTTCTAGATTTTCTAGGTAGTTTTAACCTACCACACAGCTTCACTGAGTTTTACTTAGTAGGTATCTCAGGACGAGAGTACAATGCACTAACAAAAAGTGAAAGCCTCTTTCTGAAGGAGAGGTTTTCCAGACCAGCTCATTTATTTTGTGGCAGAGATTACCATCACCATCCAGGCTTTGTTTGCCTGTAGTCCATTCCTGTGGTTCCCATAGTTGGAAGATAATCAGAAGAAGTAGCAAAGACAGATGTTGGTCAGGACTAACCATTGTTCAGCAGCAGGCATCTCACATGTTTGAAATCACATTGTGGTTTTTTCAGTTTGATTTTTATTGTCTGTTTGGACTAAACACTTGCCACTCTTGTTGTGAAGCTAAGGATTATAAACAGCAATGTTCTTTAACATCACATTGTTTTAATACCTCACTGCTATAATTAATACCATCCAGAAAACTTTCAGAAGAAGGTACACATTGTAAAGACATTCAGCTCCACAGCTCCAGGGTTCATTGCTGATTTTAAAAACGACCATCCTGAGGGTTTTACTTTCTCTAAAGAAAGGTAAGGCTTGCCATTCTGAAGTATTTACCAGACATTTTTTAAATGTTTCTCTAAATTTACTTTTTAAATATTCTTTGATTGGTGCATTATAGTTACATGTCATAATGAGCTTCAGAGAGATGGAGGCATGATACACACAGTACTTGGTGTGTTTCCCTCCAGATCCCACCTCACTTGATAACTTCATATGTGAACATAACATTATTTGAATTGTTCCCTTCATCATATCTCCCTTTTCTTCTCCCCAACACCCTCCCAAAATCCCTTTCTTTTATTCTACTGGTATCTATCCTTATTTATCTGAAGACCCTTTTGTTTCCCAAGTTCTCTCTAGCTTTCACATATGAGAGAAAACATATGACCTTTCACTTTTGGGACTGGCTAACCTCACTTAGCACAATATTTTCTAGTTCTATTCATTTTCCTGAAAATGACATAGTTTTTTTTTCTTCCTGACTGAGTAAAATTATATTGTGTACATATACTACATTTTCATAATCCATTCATCTGCTAATGGACACCTAGGCTGGTTCCATAATCTGGGGGCTATGGTGAATTGTAGTACATACATACATATATATGCATGTATCACCATAATATTTGGGCTTTGACTCATTTGGAAAGAAATCCAGGAGTGGTATAGCTGGGTCATATTATGGTTCCATTCCCAGTCTTCTGATCAACCTCCACATTGATCTCCACAGCAGCTGTACTAATTTGCAATCCCCCCAACAGTGTATAAGGGTTCTATTTCCCCATATCTTCACCAGCATTTATTACTGTTTCCACTCTTAACAATTGCCATTCTAACTGGAGTTAGATAGAATCTCAATATAGGTTGTATTTGCATTTCCCTGATTGCTAATGATGTTGATTTTTTTCATATATTTATTGGCCATTTATATTTCTTCTTTCGAGAAGTGTCTATTCAGTTCAATTGTCCATTTTTGGCTGGGTTACTAATTCCTTTAGTGTTAAGTTTTTTCACTTCTTTTCATACCCTAGATATTAATCCTTTATCAGAGGAGTCACTGGAAGAGATTTTCTCATATAGTATTTTTTGAAAAGAGTGCTTCATGCACATTCTGTTTTTGCTTTCATCTCCTAACAAAGAGATTGTCTTATTCAATATTTCCTTATTCTTTTCCCCAGGAGTGATGAAAAAATTTGCCTGTGTTTTCAAATGGAGGAAAAACTCAGAGAGTCTAAGTATCTCTTATAAACCTTAAATTTATCCATATCCCTTCTCCAGAGATACGTGATATTTCTGAATCTTAAGACTTAGTGTATCTTCAGCATAGAGTTTTACTTATTTAATTCTTCTTTGTAGACCTAGTCTTCTAAATCAAGCAGCATTTTCTACCCATTTTCTGGCTTCTAGAATTTTATTGACAAAAAAAAAAAAAAACCTTGTTATATCTATTCCCTTTCTTTTTGTCTTTGTAGGTTTATGCCTCTTTTGTTCATACTGTCACTTAAATCAATTTTCAGGAGGAAGTACAGTTTAATAAAAAAATTCCTACAAGCGTATTTTTAGATTTCTATGTTCCTAGATATTGTAGGTGTTTTTAAATTCTTTCAAAGTCAAAAGTATTAATTTGTCAATGCAAGCTTAAAATAAATGATTCTATGGCATTTAATTATTTTC
>PVLC010039463.1:0-14280 GCA_004027655.1 Graphiurus murinus
CAGGCCATGGTTGCAATCCTGCTGGTATCTCTTGCTTGGTAGTGCCTGCAAGCATTTAGGAAGCAAGCAAGCAGCCCATTGGACTAGGGGCTGAGGGCCGTAAATTAATAAATAATAAAATGAAAAAAGTAAAAAATCCTACATGTTTTCCAGAATTTGAATTATATAGTTAAGATCTATGCATTTGAGAATATGAGTCATACTTCAATAAAGAAAGAAGAGAAAAATAATTCCCCTCTGTTGTATCACGTACAGCTCAGGATTTTCAAAGAGGTTCGCCCAGTGGAAGCTCAATTCTGTTCTGGTAGGCAGCCTCTGAGTCGCCCCCTGCTGTACACCCTTTCTTCCCCTATGACTCACTTCAAAAGTAGGCAATTCGGGTCAAGCATCCCTAACGTGAAAACCCCAAACCTGAAATGTTCCAAGACTCAAGAAATTTTAGATTTTGGAGCATTTTGAATTTCCCATCTGGGGACAAGGGATATCCAACTGGTGAAGTCTTTATAAATATTACAAAATCCCCCCAAAACTCTGAAATCCAAACATTTTAGATAAAGGTTGCTCAACCTGTTTAACAAAAGTTTCTCTTGAGATCAGGTCACAAAAACCCTGGATTTGGCTGGGTGTGGTGACACACGCTTGTAATCCCAGTACTTGGGAGGCTGAGACAGGAGGATTGCAGGTTCGAGGACAGCCTCAGCAACATAGTGAGACTCTCAGCAAACTAGTGAGACCCTATTTCAAGAGAAGAAAAAAATACAGGGCTGGAGGTATAGCTCAGAAGTAGAATGCCCTTGGGTTCAATCCCTAGTACTGCAAAATCATCATCATCATCAAGATTCTGCCTTTCCTGTGTCCTCGGTTGCTTGCTCTGATGGAGACCACACTGTGAGCTGCCCCGTGGCAAGGAACCAAGTTGTTTGAGCAGCAGGCCGGGAGGTGGGTCCTCCCCCATCCAGCCCCAGGTGGCCATGACCCCAGCTGACACCCCATGGAGCCTTGGACCAGCCCAAGCAGCAAGCTCAGCGGGATCCAGATTCCAGACCCAAAGCAACTGAGATAATAAACCTACACTGTTTTAAGTCACTATACTTCGTATAATTTTTACACATCAACATAAAATTGATTAAACTGTCCATGTAACTCATAAGTTATATATGTTTTAAAACAGAAGGGGCTGTTTCATAAGCCCCATGCTTGGCAACCAAAAATTCACTCCACTTCCTTCCCTCCCTCTCTCCGCTGCAGCATGAACCCAGGGATGCCCTGCCACAGAGCTTTATCCTTAGCTCTTATTGATTTTGTGTTTTGTTTGAGGCACGGTCTTGCTAAGTTCTCAGCCCGGCCTCAAACTTGCAATCCTCCTGCTTCAGCTTCTAGGTCCCTGGGATTATAGGCCCATACCACCACACCCAACTCCAAAAATATTTCCATTAAAAAAAAATGCATACAACAACATCTGCATCCTCAGGGGAATACAACATTGCAAGCACCAGGGGGACAGATGTACCATCTCCCACCCGCCCACACCTGCAGAGAAGAGGCACTGGATGGAGTGGAAGGGCCTCTGATGCTGGCAGGGGCCCCAGAGAGGCTTGGGCTTTTCCTTTGCCCACAATGGAGAAATCTTTCCCACTAGTGTTCCCGGCACCTTCTCTAGGCTGCAAGTGGAGCTTCCAATCTTTAAGAGATTGCACAGTTTGTAGAGAAGCTCTGTGTTTTCCCCTAAGGATCCGCAGCCAGGGCCGCCTCAAAGGAAGTCCCTGTGCAAGAGCGTGAGCTCAGAACCAGGTGGAGGGCTAACACCACGGGCCCTCTTAGTCCTGGGATCTCCTTTCCCGTCATGGCTACAACTCTTTGGGGAAAAGAAGTGACATCCAGAATATGTCAGAAATGCATGCCTGTTGCTTTATGAGAGCCATGGAAACTTATGGAACAAAACGGTCAGGAGATTCTTGCACATTGCTCCAACTGGATGTGTAAGAACACTGCAGTCTTAAGAGTCTCCCTAAAGGGGAACATGGAGGGAATTGCAGAGGACTGTCTTAACTGGGGGAGGGGACAGAGGTGCCTGGGAAGTTTCCAGAAACTTCCTTCTTTCTGGATGTCACAATCCCCTCCACTTCTGGTTTGGGTTCAAAGTGAATTCTATCTGTACCATCGCTAGGAAGAAGTCATCCCACCCGCCCAATAAATAAAGGTAAATAAGGATAGCAACATAGGAGGCAATTAAGGGTTTCTTTCTTGTGATTAAGAAATAAAATTTCCAGACTGGAAAATCAGTCTCTTAGCTCTTTCTCTTATACACACATACACCCCAGCAAGTGGTTTGTGTTCCTACCAAATACTTCAAATAATCTGAGTTAGAAACACCCCGGGGGAGGTCCAAATGGAATCCACACAACTGCTGATATCAATTTATATGAGCTCTGAGGTTTCTGCTCCCTTCATACTACAGATTAAAAGTGAGCCGCCAGACTGCAGTCCTACCTGCTCTTCCTCCCACCCAACGGCCTGTAGAGGCATCAGACACTGGGAGGCTGAGACAGGAGAATTGCAGGTTTGAGGCAAGCCTCAGCAACATAGCAAGACTTTCAGCAATCTAGTGAGACCCTGTTTCACTAGATTGGAGGTAGAATGTCCCTGGTTCAATTTCCAGTAACACACACACACACACACACACACACACACACACACACACACACACACCAGTCTCTTAAGAGGACCTGGGGCCTTCAGTAGTTCTCATTATTCCAAGGCAGAAGGAAGCAATCTGTCAACTGAGAGACTCTGGCTGGTTCCCATCTAGCCTGTGATAGCCATCACCTAGCACAGCACCATTTCAGTGGGTTTTAGGGGACTAAGTGAGAAAATGTTTGTGTGGGGTACTGAGTTTAGTCCCTACCACAGAGTACACAATTTGATGGGTATTCCTTTGTTAAAGCCTCTGCCCATTGGTTGTGGGCTCAGCTTTGCTAATGGTAACTCCTTCAGTCACTCTACATCACTTTCAGGAGGTCAGGATAAGATATCCTACATCATTTTTTGCCAAGGAGAAGAGTGTGAAGGGGGAGCAGCCTCATCCACACGGCCTACATCAGCCCTGGGAGGGTCTGTGGAGTTTAACCTCCGTCTCAGCACATTTTTTGGTATTTGTTTCCATGGCTAATGGGAAATATAAGTAGCTATAGTTTTGCTCTATACTACTGTTCACTAGTCACCAAAATGTTCCCTTGGAATAGATAAGAACTACTATAGCTAGAATTGGTTTGGATTCTCTAATAAGAAAAAATAAAGTCCTTTGAACATTCCAGTTTTAAAGGATGTACTTGGGACTTGCTGATAAGTCTAAGACTAAAAGATCATAGCAATGTGTTTCACAAACTTCTAAGCAGCTACACTATGTCATTAAAGTCTTCCAATGCTCCTAAGTCAAAAGTATCTAAAAGACATTTGCCTGATTTCCTTATGTTAAGTGCTTTAATGTATTTGAATAAAATGCCATCAAGTTTGCTGGTTTGTTGCTCGCAATTATTTGCCAAGGTAAATATTCTAGTCAAACTCATGGTATTAAGGGTTCATTATTTCCGACATCATCGTGGAAATCACCGTCTTTTGTAGGCATCTGGAAAATATATCCACATCCTTCTGTCAATATTTGAAACTATGAAAATGGCTCTTAAGTTTTCAAGTGCCTTTCTATGAAGTTTAACACTGAATGGACAAGGAACTCACCTAGGGTGGGCAGAATTAATCAAAACACCTACCCAAGGGAAAGTTTAGTCATTGGTAAATAATTCTCAGTAAATAGTAAGGGCTGGTAAACCACCACCCCCCATATACATAAATAAAACAAGGACTCTGAGTCTCGTGCTAGCTCAGGAACCAGGAGATTCAGTGACTCTGACAAGGTCCCTACCCTGTGGGGAGGAAGATGATACACAAATCTCCCAGTGGAAAGTAACAGGAGCTGGGATTGAGGGCGATTGTCATCCACAGCAGGGCACAGAAGAGGCCACACTAGGTTCCACTGGAGGATTCAAAGAAGGCAGGGCCTGCCTAGGCTTTGAAAGGGAAATGCTGCACAAAGGGTAAACGAGGTGGGCAGGAGGGGCCTCAAGACTGAGTGTGAGCAAGTTTACAGGGTGTATCTGGAGGCCTGCAAGTAGAACCTAAGTGAGAAATGGGGGTGAAGAGGTAGGTAGGGACAAGACCACTGACAGCACTGAGTGTGTGTCACAGCAAACCAACAAGACAAACCACAGAAGACACAGGACAAGAAACAGTAAGGCGCTCGCATTAGTCAGCAGCAGGGGACACAGAGGAGGGGACGGAGGTGGCAGACACTACAGGGGCTTAGGGTCACAGCGCTGGATGCTTGGCCAGAAATGAAGGAGAACATAAAATCAAATGAACACACAAAAACTGTTGTAAGGTTCTTACACTACATATGATGTGGTATAACATTATAGGGCAGACTGTGATTAATTAAAGATATACATTATAAACCCAAGAGTAGCCACTAAAAATAGATAGATAGATAGATAGATAGATAGATAGATAGATAGATAGATAGATAGATATAGCTAGTGTTGTGTGTTGAACTGGGTCCCCCCAAAAGGTCAAAGCCCTGACTTTGTATGTGGAAATGTGATCTTATTTGGAAATAGGGTCTTTACAGATATAATCAAGGTGGCCTGATACAAGCGTAGGGTGGTCCCTAAGATCAAAGACTGCTATTGTTATAAGAGAGGGGAGATCTTGAGGTGACAGGCACACACAGAGGGTAGATGGCCACGTGAAGACAGGCAGAAGTTGCAGGAGGCAGCTGTGTGCCAAGGGACACCGAGGACTGCTGGCCGCAGACAGAAGCTCAGAAGAGGCAGGGAGGGTTTTTGCCTAGAGCCTTTGAAAAGGAGGATTATGGACTTCTTGCCTTTAGAACTGTGTGTGATTAAATTTGTTGTTTTAAGACAAGCAGAGATCATTTGTTATGGTAGTCCTAGAAACTAATATAGCTAGTAAGTTAATCATGAAGATAAAATAGATTAAAAATACTCAACTATCCTCAAAGAGTGCAGGAACAAAAAAAAAAATTAAAGAAAAAATTGCATATAAATGGAAAGAAGAGAGTGGACATGAAATATAAATTCAATTGCATGCATGTAAATTACTAACAATCCCAGTACAGAGACACAGTTTAATGTCTCCAATTAAATGGCAAAGATTGCCACACTGGATAAAAGGCAAGGCTCAAACTGCATGTTGTCTACATGGAACCCATTTTAAATTTAAAGACACAAATATATTAAAAGTAAAAGGATAAGAAATGATATACACCACATTAACATGAACCTTAAAGAAAGTCAGAACAGCTAGATTAATACGAGACAGTGAATTTCCAAGCAAAATTAGCTGAGCAAGTTATTATTGCTTTTCTTAAGTAAAATGAAAATGCTAAATCATTCTCCAATCACATTATACATTAGTTATGTCATCTCTTCCAACAGTATGTTTTGACATACTGTTATGTTTTTGCAATACATATTCAGTTCTGAATGTGATTCCTGTAAGGATCAGATTTTTAAAATGTTCTCCTCTTTTTGTATCTGTGGTTATCAAGTTGCTTGTGGTTGTAAATATAGCCAGTAACAAAAAGCAAACTAACACTGACAGAGCCTCAGATGGCTAAGCCTTTTTTTTTCTCATTAATTCTCCCTGTATTTTAGCTCCGGCAATCTAACTATAGACAAAACCACTAGCAGTTTATACTAAGAAATGCACAATACAATGTTAGGATTAAAAAAAAAAAAAGACAGTGTCAATACAAACATACAAAAATATTTTTCTTGAATTGAAATATGTATGATGTGTAGATAAATTCTCTCTTGAAGCACTGACAAGTAGAAATCACCATTTTGAAAGCTCAAAGAGAAAAAATATTCCTACATTGGCTTAAGCTTGACTGACTTCAATCATGTGACTTTGGGCAAGTTACTTATCACTTCCCTCTTATGTAAAAGAGAGAAAATAATAGTAGCCCACTTAGGGCAGTTGTGATTTTATTTTATTTTATTTTTTGCAGTACTGGGGATTGAACCGGAGGGGGGGGGGCAGTCTACCTGTGAGCTACAGCTCCAATCCTATTTTTTATTCTTCATTTTGAAACAGGGCAGAGGGCCCTCACTAAGTAGCTGAGGCTGGACACAAACCTGTGATCCTCCTGTCTCAGCCTCCCAAGTACTGGGATTACAAGCGTGCACCACCACACCCGGCTTGTGATCATTTACTTAAAAAAATTATGGAGCCAGTTTAGGCATCCATCAACAGATGAATGGATCTCAAAACTGTGATACAGACACGCAATGGAATTTTACTCAGCCATAAAGAACAAAATTATGTCATTTGCAGGAAAAACAGATGGAATTTGAGAATAACTATGCTAAGCGAGGTTATTCAGTCTCAGCAAATAGTTGTAGGTTTCCTCTCATATGTGGAAGCTAGATAGAAATTGGGAAACAAGAAAGACCTCAGAGAGAGGGACAGAGACGCCAATGAATCAATGAAGGGGCCTCGGGGAGGGAGGAGGGGGAAAGAGGCGTAAAGAAGCTAACAGTTTAAATAATGTTATGTACATATATGAAATTACTGATGCCAATCTCAAGGATGTGCACAGGGAAGGGGAGGCGGGAGGGTGGGGCCCAGAGGGCACCGTATGTTGTGTGCATGTGCGTCCCTATCACTCTATAACTCAGTATGATGTATAATTACAATGCACCAACAAAAGTATCTTAAAAAAATCATGTGATCTTGGGCAAGTTACTTACCATCTCCTCATGTGTAAAATACAGAAAACAATAGTTACTTTTAAAAATTCATCGGAAATTATTTTTTTGAATAAAGACACAGGACGTACAGTCACAAGTTAGCTCCAGGTAACTCTTAACTCTTGTAAGGGAACGTCCACATTTTCTGCATAATTGACAATTTTCTTTTTAGGTACTGAGGCTTATTTTTAGTTTCTTTTTTAAACCCAGTGTATGCACAATTCTTTAATACTTTCATTGTGGCAATGTAATTATACATCAATGTAATTATACATTATTCAAAGTGATACAAACATACAGGACACAGCACTTGGTGTATTTTCTGCTATATTCCCACCTCACCTTCCCCCTTCTCCCTCCCTATACATGCTAGTGAGATTGGCAGTGAAACCTTATATGGACATAACCTTACTCGAACTGTTCCTTCTCTTAATCTTCGTTTTTTTTCCCTCCCCACCTCCCTCCTCCAACCCCTTCCACTAATCTACTGGTTTCTCTCATTTGACCCAAGTCCCTTTTGCTTCCCATTTTTGTTCTAGCTTCCGCATCTAAGAGAAAACATATGACCCTTGACTTTCTGAGACTGGCTGATATCACTTATATTCTCTAGTTCAATCCATTTTCCTGCAAATGACATAATTTTGTTCTTCTTTATGGCTGAGTAAAATTCCATTCTTTGTACACACCACAGTTTCATTATATGTCGTTAAGTACTTTGTTTTCTTAAGCAGAATGAATCATGATGCTTTAGTATTACCTTAGTGACTATGATAGTTACCCTGAGTCAGTATTTATTCTATTTTGGTTCCCGGCAGTGGGTTTGGGGGCTAGATAGGGCTCTTGTTCCTGCACACCAAGCGGCCTTGGGCAGTCTTGTTTCTGTACAGTTACAGAGCCAGCTCAAGTTCGGCCGCGCTCTCAGTAGCTCTACCCTCTCCTGGCCCTCCCACTTTTGCTCTTGACATTTAACACAGGAAAGCCAGCAAGCCAGGCTGTTTCAGGTAATGAACTTGGGGTGCTTGCCTCCTCCATGGTGCAATGAAGGGTGCACGGGCTTCAAAGACCACTCCTACGCCTGCTAGCTGTCTGGTACTGCCACAGTTTGACTTTGCCGGAGCACAGTGCTGCCTCGTATTAATAAAAGATGGAATTTGCTGGTTCCCCTTACCAGTGAATAATCTCAAATAACAAAGAATACTTGATACCATCAAAAAAAACTCCTTATCTCACAGTAACTTCTATGTTTTAGTATCTTACAGTTTCCCATTCTATAAATAAAAAAATGAGTGGGGTTTTGGCAAAAGGGGAAGGAAGAGAACAGACATGTGGAATTGAAGGAGTCCAGGAAGCCAAGAAACGCTGGCATCCTTTGAACATGCAATTAGTAAATTTCAACTATGCTCTAAGGAAACCTTCTCAAAACATATTTTATATAAATAGTTAAGCTCCATTGGGTGTATAGACATCTGTCATTTACCAAAGAAACAAGCACCTGACCATGAATCCTACATTCACATGTCAGATGCTACGTCAGGCACACTGTATTAAACATTTTGCTGACTATAAACAAGAGCAGAAATGATGGACATATATAGCTTTGGAAACTGAGTAAGAACAGCAGCACAACTCGGTGAGGGGTAGATGTCTATGGGTGAAATGGTCACTGACCTCCAAACTATACCTCCATTTTACAACCATAACGTTCTGCAAGTTCAGTGAGTTATTTGAAAATACCTCATTGATCCATCAAATTCTACCTCTAAAAAATGCCATGCCCCTTCTTCAAAAATCACATGCAATGCACCAGAAAGGACCCATCAGGTCCCAGGTAACTGCGATCCTGTGACACAAAATACATGCGCTCAACCAGACTTCACTGTTTAATGGCATGACGATAATCGTCAAGGGAAACAAATGCGACACTTAATACCCTATGGCACATGGGTGTCAAGTCCCCTGGTTTGCTCCCTTTTACCTTTCCAGCCCTATCTCTTATACTGACCTCTTCTATTCGTTTCTGAAGAATTCTCATACTCCCCAACACCATGCCGCCTCCCAGCATGCTCTGTGCTCCCTCCCGCCTTAGCCTACGTGTCTCCTCACCTGAGTCTCACTGTATGTAGCATCTCTCCAGGTCCTTCATACCCGCTCTATTTCCCAAGATGCCATCTTTGGGCAGAAACAACCCTCCCTGCTCTCACCTGCTTAGCACTCAATACAGTCCTGTGTCACTTAACAAGGGGGATATGTTCGGAGAAACACATGTTAAGTGATTTCCTTCTTACCCAAACCCAGATGGCACAGCCCACTGCACACCTGGGGCAGAAGGCACAGCCTGTTGCTCCTAGGACCGTAATGCACAAATTAAATCTAGCACAGGGGAAGCTGATTGACTCGAGAAATGTGTTACACATGAGAGGTATGAGGCGTTTGCAGGTGTAACACATCACCATGCTCTGCAGTCAACTTTTGATACATAAGTAGAAGCAGCGCACTCTAAAATAACATACTAAGTTACTACATATAAGTTAGCAACATACTGAGTTAGCATACTAAGTATGTACTGTAGTAAGAGAGCTGTTTATTAAGTTTTATGCAGGTGCTATACTTTCGTAAGCTCCACAGCAGGGTGGGTCTGTTTATACCAGCATCATCACAGATGAGTAATACACTGTGGTGACGTCATCACTAGGTGATAAGAATTTTGCAGGTCCGTTATCATCTTACTGGATCACAGTTACGAATGCTGTGGGTCTTCAACTGGAACATCACTGTGCAGTGCCTGGCGGCACTTGGTACTCTCCTAGGTGATGCCCTTGCTAAGCTGTCCTTACAGCATGACCAGGTCATGCTAACAGCTCGCTCCCATCCATGCACAGGAACCTCTGTAGGCCGAGTTCCACCTCTACACATTCACCTAAACCAGCAAATGCTTTTGCACCTAACAATGCGCAAATCATCTGCAAACCATATCACGGACATCCTAGGCATAAAGAAAAGAAAAAAAAAAAGAACCCTATTTTTAACATCAGCTAATACGGAACAGTTCCTTACAGACTCTCTGCAATAATTTTAAGGTTAGGAAGAAATGTTTGGCTTAGTCCGCTCCGTATAACTCCTTAAATGTTAAGTAGTAAGTATTAAAGGCATGAAATGACTTCGTTCCCCCTGTGGCTTTATATAGAAGCATAATAATTGCAACATGAGCTCTGGGCCTCTGCGAACACCTGGTACTAAACTCCCACTATGGGATTCCACGTGCTGGCTTATTATCAGTCTCGTAGAACAAATGTGGTCAAACTATAAAATTCTGCTGTGGGCCCAAAAGCATTTTAAGGGCTTATATAAGCTGATGGCTTTGCCATTGCAGTGGTAACCAAGAGGCTTGCACTAATGGAAAATCTTAACAGGCGCAGAAGAGTTTTCAACAACGCTGTACATTTTTACAGGGCTCATACTTCTCTGCAAACCTCCAGAATCCAGAGAGTGTTATCAAGTGGCAATATTTTTACTGAATTCCTAGCATAATGTGTCACCTCAAAAAGGCCTCTGTGCTGTTTGTACACAGTGGGCACGGGGCTTCCGCGGCATTTCCTGATGGCCACGAGATGTGGGCTGGAAGTCGGCTCCGAATTACATATGTAATCCCTACATTTGGAGCTGCAGCTGCCTCTGGGCTGGCCTTTGTTTGGAGGGTGGGAAGTATTTTTTCCTTTACATCCAAATCCAGAAGGGCAAACCAGCTCTGAATCCCAGTCTACAGCTCTTAGCTGCAGAAATCGATACGCACCGCAGAGGGAAATAGTAAGAATAAAGGGGCTAAGCCTCCAAAATCTTTTGGTTTCCCTTGATACTGCAAAGGTCACTTTAAGAATGCCACAGACTGGGCAAGCGATGGGGGCCTGGGATAGCATGGAACTTCTTATTGGACTGTAATCGGTGGTCAACTTTGCTCATCTCTTTAAGTGGCAAAACAGCACACCACAGATTAGATTCTAGTTTTTAAAAACCCTCACTTTCAGTTGGTCATGGTGGAGCATGCCTGTGATTTCAGTACCTGGGAGGCTGAGATAGGAGAATTGCATGTTTGAGGACAGTCTCAGCAACTCAGCAAGACCTTGTTTCAAAATTTAAAAAATAAACAGGGCTGGGGTGTAGCTCAGAGGTAGAACACCCCTGGGTTCAATCCCCAGCACCAAAACAAAACAGTCTTTGTTCATCAAACTTTTTTTTAACTAGAGGCATTATAAAGAAAAAGGATTCATCTGAGAGTCTATGCTAAATTTCTGCCCTCCTGCATTGTGATGGCCAGAGGACACAAGGGGGACCGACGATGACAGGCCACTTCCTGCCTTGCTGGGGTTTCCACAGACACCTGCACACCACTACGGTGGGGGTAGGGTAGGTGCCATCTTCCCAGTTGAGAAAACAGAGGCTTCAAAGGTGTCTAGAAATATACAAGGGACCGCCATGGGTAAGTGTCAGGTCTAGAAGTCAAGCCACAATCCCGCTAACTCACAGTGACCCTGCATTTGTCATATCTGTCATGTCCAATCTTCACAGGAAAGGTCTGTCACCGCTCTTAGAGAGATTCAGAGACCTGAAGAACCCAAAGAAATGATGGCAGCAGAAACCCAGGGACCTTCTACCTCTGGATTACACCCCCGCCCCTACTCTATTCATTTTTAAAATTTTGCAACAGGGTCTAAGTTTCGGAAGGCCTTGCTAAATTGCCCAGGCTGGTTTCCAACCTGCAATCCTCCTATCTCCCAAGAACAGGGATTACAGATATACACCACCACACTCAGTGCAGATGCAAGTTTGACATGGATCTACCAGGTTCTCCACAGCCCAGGTTCTATCTTTGCTGGTGAAATGTCTGCTAAATCCAGATGTTCTGCCTTCCAGCTCTGCTGGCTTCTGGTAGACCAACACAGTCTAACGAGGCATTGTGGCACCCAGGGCTGGGGACCCTCGGAGACACCCCACTCTGGGGCTGCTTCGCACCACAGCCCCTACACTTCGGCCAGTCACCCAACCCGAGACTCTGGGCTCTTTATGAGCCAGCTCCTGCTCTCAGAAGACCTCTGTCTTTGGATTATTCATCCCCTCCAAGAAGCAAAAGCAGCACAGGCTGTCCTCTGGGTGCCCGGCTCTGCAGTCAGCTGCCCCCCTCTCCGCCCCCTCGCCGCCAGGCAGGGCTCCTGACTCGGGCTCTGTGTTCAATGTTACCCTTTGTCTCCAAAGCCCTGGGCTGGATCCGGAGGCTGGAAAGCCTGAACAACAATGATGAATCAGAGTATTTATTTTTGAGGTTTTCTCCAAGCTGCCTCTTCATCAGCTCCTAAATAGCAGCATTCAAGCTGCCGCTGCCACAGATCCTTCCAGAAGTTTGCTGGCCTGGGGGAAACTTCGGCTTCTTGGCAACAAATGCGACAGCTCCACAACACCCCATCTGAATGAGAGGCACAAACTGGGTTTCTCTAAGAGACGGGTGGCCTACATGTTTAAATTGATTGATTTTTCTAAATTGTTTTCAAATCCCTCAGGTTGCATGAGCAATGGTGGAATTCTATTTCTAAGTGTGGTGACCTTTTCTAAAACTGTTTTATGCTTTTCAGTCTTCCTTAATTGGTGCCTCCTAAGACAGCATCTAAAAGAGCTGCATAATCCAGGACACAGAGACGTGGGCCTTCAAACCTGAGAACAAGAATTGATGGAGACGGTGCGGTTTTCTGATGTGAAATTTTCATCTCAAAGTTAACTATTCTTATTAAGACTGAAAGCTTAAAGACTGGAATAATCAGCCTGAAAGGGGAAATGTATCATTCACAACTCAGAAATGCGCTTTTTCTTGCTCCATTGTTTGCTCGTAGAACAATGGAAAGATATTTTCCACCTAAAGCATTGGTTTATATACACATATGTGTGAGCACGCACACACACACACACCACCCAACGATGTTCTCAAAAGTACACAGCAGCAGCTAGGTGTGGTGGTGCATGCTTGTAATCTCAGGGAGGCTCAAAGGAAGTTAGATCTCAGATTCAAGGCCAGCTTCAGCAGCTTAACAAGACCCTGTCTCAAACTAAAAGTTAAAAGGGTTAAGGATGTAGCTCAGTGATAGAGTGCCCCTTGGTTACACACACACACACACACACACACACACACGTGCAAAGCTCAAAATTAAAAAAAAGAAAATTTGAGAAGACAAAACAGAAATCATAGTGAAAACCTGAGGATGCTACAGAGACATGTGACGGTCAATGGAACTCAGTCTCCAATAAAATTCATTTTAGTACATTTGTGAGCAGATGAGCACAGATGAGGGCTCAGGAGGTCAGAAGGGGGTGGACTGTTCTTTTCTTGACAGCTTGGGTGATAAAAGGACTAAGCCTGGAAGTACAGATGCTGATTCACCTGGGCTTGGATGAGGGCCTGCAGGGCAGCGCTGCCCTCCCTGGGGTGGTCCTCCCAGGTCCTTTGGACACATCCTGTTTGTTCACTGGAATACTTTCTGACTAACTGCCTAACTTTCTTTCTCTGTGGTACCCATTCCAACCTAGGAAGGCCATCCTGGAGGCACAGATGCCACTAATGCCCATAATCAGACCAGCACAGGACTGCCAAGAAGGGAGGAGACTAAAAACACCAAAATAGACACCACTTCCTAGCTGCTGGACATTCTACCAGCTGCTTTCTGCCTGCTCACTACTTAATCCTTAGCCAGGTCACCCCGGCGGATGAGGGATTCTCAGTTTGCAGAGGAGGAAACTAAGGCTCAGAGGGCAGAAGTAATTCTGAAAGAAGCCCCGCTTGAAGTGACAGAGCCGGGGTGCCAAGGCCATGTTCTTTACCCTGGTCCCGCATCTCCAGAGGAGATCAGCTACAGGCTCTCGTGGCTCTCCAAACAAAATCCTCAGTAATGTTGAGAAGATGAAGCGGTCTCCTGCAGAAGCACCTCCGACTCAATTGAAATATACATGGCTTGCTGGGCATGGTGCTGCACGCTTGTAATCCCAGTACTTGGGAGGCTGAGACAGGAGGATCACAGGTTGCCAGCCAGGCTGTTACTTAGTGAGGCCCTCCACAACTTAGTGAGACCCTTTTTGAAAACAAAGAGTAAGAAACATACGTGGCTGAGAATTTCCGAAGTGAGCCAGCAAAGAATACCCAAAGTATGTTCAGAGAAACTTCTGTGCTTTTCTGCAGCAAAGATGAGATGAGAAGATGGCAAGTCTTAAACGCATGCTGAGGAAAGTTCCAGAAGAACTCGGTCTCATGATGCTTCTCATGACACGTCACGTGAAGACCAGATAGCATCTGGGTCACTGAGAAAACCTGTCTCTACAGTATCTTCCCCAGAATTGTATAGATGTATGCATGGATGTACTTATCTATTTATTATTTATTTATTTAATTTATTGAGGCTGGGTATTGAAGCCAGTTATC
>PVLC010039464.1:0-14276 GCA_004027655.1 Graphiurus murinus
TTTTTTTTTTTTTTTTTTTGTGGTACTGGGGATTGAACTCAGGGGCATTCTACCTCCGAGCTACACCCCCAGCCCTACTTTTTATTCTTTATTTTGAAACGGAGTCTCACTAAGTTGTGGAGGGCCTCACTAGGTAGCTGAGGTTGGCCGTGAACCCGGATCCTCCGGTCTCAGCCTCCCGAATGCTGGGATTACAAGCGTGTGCCACCACGCCCAGCTGTGTTTGCCAATTTCTGTGGTGAAAATACTGCTCCCATGGCCAAATTCAAGCTACCAATATACTGCCACTGAACTAAGTAGTGGGAAGAAAAGCACAGAAACATATCATCACCTAGTGCTTCCACCATCTAGATTTTTAAAAAATTTTTATTTACTTTTTTGGTACTGAGGATTGAACCCAGGGTCATTCTATCTCTGAGCTAGAACCCCAGCCCTATTTGATTTTTTATTTTGAAAAAGGGTCTCGGTAGGTTGCTGAGAGTCTCACTAAATTGCTGAGGCTTGTATTGAACCTGTGATCCTTCTTTCTCAGCCTCCCAAGTACTGGGATTCCAGGCATGAGACACCACACCCAGCAATAATTTATTTTTATAATAGCTATGTTTAAGCTGGGCATGGTGGCGCACACTTGTAATCCCAGTACTTGGGAAGCTGAGACAGGAGGACCGAAGGTTCAAGGACAGCCTCAACAATTAGTGAGATTCTCATCAACCTATGGAGACACTTTCAAAATTAAAATAAAATAGGGCTGGGGGTGTAGCTCAGAGGTAGAATGCCCCTGGGTTCAATCTCCAGTAACACACACACACACACAGTAGCTGTGTTTACTTATTAGCTTGCAAAGTCCCTAAAAATTCAATCAGTGTGAAGCCAGTTCTTGCTCACTACCAAGTACATGTCTTTGCAAAACTGGATCATATTGTAAAAGAATGGCCGTAGCCTGGGATGTAGCTGGGTTCATAAAGCTGTGTGCAAAGGTTACTGGGTGTGTCTCAGGTGTGCTTCTAGCAGCATTTCTTTTTTCTTTCTTTTTTTTTTTTTTTTTTTTGCGGTATTGGGGATGGAATCTGGGGGCATTCTACTTCTGAGCTACAGCCCCAGCCCTATTTTTTATTCTTTATTTTGAAACAGGGCCTCACTAAGCAGCTGAGGCTGGCCTCGAACCCGGATCCTACAGTCTCAGCCTCCCAAATGCTGGGATTATAAGCGTGCGCCACCACGTCTGGCTTCTAACAGCACTTCTGGTTCAGGTGTGGAGCTGTGAATATGTAGCCCAAGGCCCAACTATGTCTATTTGTCTTTACAGGATGATGTCAGAGTTCTAATGTTTGAATGTGCAAATGTGGCTGTTTGCTAAGCCTGTGGCTTGGCATGTCTGGGTGTAGCTGTGTCGTGTGTGCAGGTGTGCGTGGCTGTCTCTGTGTATCTTTCTTTCTTTCTTTTTTTTTTTCTTTTTGCTATTGGGGATTGAACCCAGAGACATTCCACCTCGGAGTTATACCGCCAGTCCTATTTTTTATTTTTTATTTTGAGACAAGGTCTAAGTTGCAGAGGGGAGCCTCACTACATAGCTGAGACTGGCCTCGAACCCAGATCCTCCAGTCTCAACCTCATGCCCGGCTTTCTGTTATCTTTCCATCATCACTGTGATGTTCAGCGCATGTCCTGTCAGTGTCGTGTCCTGTCCTGCCGGCAGCTGTGTCTCATATGCAGTTCATTAGGTTCCTGGTTGCCTGTTTAGCTGTTGCTGTGTGTGGCTGTGTCTACTGATGTGTCATTTAGTGTATGTTGTCCATGGGCAGCCATTTCTGTAGGTGCACACGCATGGCCTCTGACAAAGACCTAAAACTTCAGGATTTGTAGTAAACTCTGGGCCTGAGCTGCAACGTGGAGGATCCGTCTTATTACGGGAAGTGTGTCCTGTTCTGCCTAACCACCACTGGGCGGGCCTGCTTCCACTCCCAGAGCAGGCCCCACCTTTCTCGGCCAGTTGCCCAGAGCTCTGTGCCCACCCAGATGCTGCCAAGAGCCGCGGCGCAGACGTGGCTGTGGACTGGCTCTGCGCTGCAGGGGCCCTGCCGCCAGACTCACAGCTTTCCTGGAGATGGCTCTGAGCACTTCCACGGGAACTCATCCCCAAGGGACACCGCTTCCTCTTCCCATTCCACAGAAGAGGAAACGGAGGCCCAGAGAAGGGAAGTAGAGTGGCTTGCCCAGGGCCAGAAGAGGCACACCGCATGCGGCATGAGCGGGAGGCTGGGGCAGGTCCTCTCCTCTTCAGCCAGAGCTCTATCCCAAAGGCTGCCTTTCCCCAGGTCCCTGCACTAAGAGGCTCAGAATTTCCTTCCTGATCCAAGCTGGGGTCAGCACGGGACTGGCCTAGGGTAACATGTCTACCTGAAGTGGATTCACTCAGGACACCTGGCCGGGTTCTGCAGACCCAGCTTTCCCCATGGGGCTGGAGGCTCAGTTTTACTTGGGATTCTGGAGAAGTCCAGCGAGGAGGCCCTGAGTGTAAGGGAGAGGCTCCCAGGGCTCAGCAGGTGTACACTGCATCCTTCACCTGGCCGTAGAGACGCAAGTCTCACCCTATAACCCCTGGCAGCCGGCACCAGCCTGAGTACTGCAGAGGCTTCACATGGGGATCTCATCCCAACTCTCACCACAGCCTGCAGACACCACAGGCAGGGAACTTGACCTCTGGGAGAAACTGAGGCTCTGGACCTTGTTTGGACACCATCTCATGACTGCCCAGTTTCTACTCTAGGGCCCCTTGACACTCCCCGGTTCTAGTGACCCTTCCTTTTGGCTTTGGTCACTCTTCCAGGGTCTCTCCCTTTCCCAATCTAAGGTCACAGAATGTACTGGAAATGCAGGACCTGATACAGCACAGGGCTATGAAGAGTGGAAGAGGCCCTGTGGCAGGGCAGGGTGGAGGGGCGTGCCCACCTCCTCTGTCTTCTCTTTCCTTTTAGTGTGAGCCCACGGTCGAGGGCCTATGGCCAAGTTCGTTCTGGCCATCAACCCGACAGCTTCCAGCCCGAGGCAAAGATCACCGGAGGATCAAACATTAACTTTCCCTCGGGCCTGCGCTCTGCGCTGTTGGGACTGCGAGCCCGGGGACCCGCAAGTTGGGCAATGGGCCCAGATCCTCCACTCCCCACAGCCTCCCCCGCCTCCGCCGCCCAGGCCTCTCGCCCGCCCCTTCCCCCCGCCCCGCACCTGTTTCGCCCGCGCCCGCGCCGACCCGGCCCCACCCGGCCGCCAAGGAAAAAGTTGCAAACTGAACCGCCCCTGGCACCCAGGCTGTGCTGTGGCGGGATCCGCGGCGCTTCGCTCCTCTCCCGGGACCCCGGGGGAACTCGGCTCTGCACCCCTCTCAGCCCAAGTTCTCTGCTCCTCCTCGGGCCATCCAGAGGGGGCCCCTCCAGCCCCCGCCTTCCCTGCCCGATCCCTGGGCTTTGCACATCCCGCGAGTTCCGAGACTTCCAAAGTCCTTTCCAGGCTCAGGTCTCTTTGGGCCCCGCACAAACTGCCGGGTCCGAGCCCCAAGCGTCCGTCTAGACGTGCACAAGTTGCGCGACCGCCTCTGGGGCCTGCACGGTCTTCCCGCGCCCTGGGCCGTGCACACACCCACCCCGAGGTGCCCAGCAAGTGTCCCGCGGGGCCCGGGGCCCTGCACCAGCCCGCCTCGGTAGGGTTCCCGGTCCCGCACGCTCCCACAGGGCGCCCGACTGCGCGCACTCCTGGGCTCCGGGGCGCGCCCGCACCGCGCCTCCTCGGCCGGGGGCTGCGGCCCAAACTCCGCAGCCTTACCGTGTTCTTCCTGGCCACCATCTTCTCCAGCTTTTTGGCGATCCTCAGCAGCTCCTCTTCCTGGCCCATGTTGGCTGGCGACGCCCGGAGGGGCGAGGGGCGCAGGGCGGCGGCGGGGCGGCGGGCGCCGAGGCCGAGGGCGTGCAACCCGCGCGGGCCCCAAACACACACACGACCCACACACGCCTGGCGGGGGCGGGGCTCTCCTCCCCCCCCCCCCGCCGGCCTCCCGACTGTCGGGGGGAGGGGTGGCGTGCACTAAATATAGACTTCAAGGACTCGCCCCAGCAAAGATTGCCCGCGCCGGCCAGTTGGGCCTCGGGGAGCAACCAGGCTGCAAGAGGAGTCCTTCGCCTCCAGCCCCTCCAGGAGTGTCGGGGGGCTGAAGGGAGATTTGGGGCGGAGGGCTCCCAGGCGGACGCGGAGGCGCTTGTCCCGAGACACTAGAGGCTGTCGCGGCGCGGAGGTCGTCTGAGAGTGCTTCGGAAAGAGTTTTGAGTCTGTGCACCGTTGCAGCTCAAAGCCGTAGGACCCAGCTCCGCGTCTTTGCCCAAGTGCAGGTCATTAAGTCCAGCTCTGCCCTAACTTAGGCACAGTCGGTGCACACGTGCACGCGCTTGTATCCAGCTGTTTGGGTCAGTATGCCCCGGAGCGTACAGTTCGCTCGCTGTCTACTTTGTTTGATACAGTGGGGTTTTGCATTCCTTACGAGTTCCCAGGTGCTGGCAGGGCTTGGGAGGTTCTTAAAGGCGCCCAACTGAGAAACACCGATCAGGTGCAGAGGTGGCCTGCATTCGCTCAGGGTCAGGCGGTGCCGACTCTGCACGGTGGAGTTCGGGAGGGTAATTTGGGTGTGTGTGTGGGGGCGGGGACAGCTGTGTCCACCTCCCCCAGCTGTGCACACATCCGCCTTCCTGTGGACCAGTCTTCTAGGGGTTCCCTGCAGACCTGGTTCCCTTTCCAAACAAGCGAGTTTAATCAACAGAAAATGACCTTCCTGGGAGAGAGCTCAAGGACCAGGAGGGGTGGCAGAAAAAGCAGGGCACGGTGTGTGCCTGTCGAGGAACTGTGGATGGGGGTGTCCAGTGAAATCTCCAGACTTTCCCGAAGAATCTCAGGCAACTCCTTCCTGGTCAGGGTCACAGGGACATCCTGGGGGGACTCCTGTCTTCCAACGGCTGCTTCTGCCTGGGGTCAAGTAGGACAGGGTAGGTTTTTCTTTTTTCAATACTGGAGATGGAACCCAGGGGAATTCTACCTCCAAGCTACGCCCCCAGTCCTATTTTTTTATTCTTTATTTTGAAACAGGGTCTCACTAAGTTGCAGAGGGCCTCACTAAGCAGCTGAGGCTGGCCGAGAACCCGAATCCTCCAGTTTCAGCCTCCCAAATGCTGGGATTACAAGCGTGTGCCACCACACCCAGCTGGTTTTTCATTCACTCAACAAACATGTATTGAGTGTCCAAGCAGTGAGAAAGCCAGACCCAGTTCCAGCAAGCTGGCAAGAGAAATCTACGACAAACAGGGACAAACAGGGACATGATCGATGATTGTATTTAGCACAGCTGGGGTGGAGTGGGGAGGTGAGAGGCATTGCATTTTTAATTTTTTAATTTTCTGGCACTAGGGATTGAACCCAGGGGCTTTCTACCTCTGAGCTACACCCCCAGCCCTATTTTATTTTGAAACAGGGTCTTGCTAAATTACTGAGAGTGTTGCTAAATTGCTGATGCTGGTTTCAAATTTGTAATCCTCCAGTCTCAGTTTCCCAAGTACTGGAATTACAGTTGTGCACCACCATACCCGACTCATGGAAGGCACTTTAAAGACATGTTTTTTGTTGTTGTTGGTGTAGTACTGGGGACTGAACCCAGGGGCAGTCTACCTCTGAGCTACACTCCCAGCCCTGTTTTATTCTTTTTTTTTTTTTTTTTTTTTTTTTCGGTACTGGGGATTGAACCCAGGGACATTTTTACCTCCGAGCTATACCCCCAGCCCTATTTTTAATTTTTATTTGTATGTGTGGGGGGGGGGTACTGGGGACTGAACCCAGGGGCATTCTACCTTAGAGCTATACCCCCTGTCCTATTTTTTATTCTTTATTTTGAAACAGGGTTTCAATAAGTTGTGGAGGACCTCACTAAGTAGGCGAGGATAGCCCCAAATCTGGATCCTCTTGTCTCAGCCTCCCAAGTACTGGGATTACAAGCATGTGCCACCACACCAGGCTCTATTCTTTATTTTGAAACAGGGTCTCACTAGATTGTGGAGGGCCTTACAAAGTAGCTGAGGTTGACCACGAACCTGCAATCCTCCTGTCTCAGCCTCCCAAGTACTGAGATTACAAGTGCGCACCACTACGCCTGGCTAAAGACATTTTTGAGGGAGCCTGGATTACTCGGAGTGTCATCCCCTCTGAGGAGATGAAGTTTATTGGGCTGAAGTATGGAGTGGGAGTTGGGAGAAAGGAAGAGTCTTCACGTAAGAGAGGAAGAAATATTCATTTGCCGTGTATTTGTTGACCACCTACTATGTGCCAGGCATTCTAGCCCCGGGCATCCAGAGAGAGAAAAGTAGTCATCTCAGACCTCCAAATGTGCACAACTTAGGGGGAGGAGGGTGCTTGGCACACCAGTGATGGAGGAACCAAAAATACCATGTGGCTGCAGCGCAGATGTGCAGAGTGGGTAGAGGTGGTGGAGCGGGGGGCAGTGGCCACACACAGTCAGAGACCACTCTGAGGCCAAACCTGAGCTGAGGATTCTATGAGTCTTCTTGGTTAACAACCCCAGCCCTATTTTGTTCTGTTTGTTTTTTGGAAACAGGGTCTCACCAAGTTGCTGAGGCTGGTTTTGAATCTGTGATTCTCCTGTTTCAGCCTCCCAAATACTCGGATTACAAGCCTGCACGACCATTCCTGGCTTTTTTGCTAAATTGCCAAGGCTGGCCTCAAAATCTGTGATCGTCCTCTCTTAGCCTCCCAAGTACTAGGGTTATAGGCATGTGCCACCACACCTAGCTCCAACGATTAACATTTTGAACTGGGCAACTCACTGTTTTGGGGTGAGAGGCTATGGTTTCAACATGGCTTGATCCTTTGCCCCCAGAGCTTCATGTGCTGAAAGCTTGGTCCCTGTGTGGTGATGGGAGGTGGTGGGTCCTTTAAGAGGTAGGACCTAGTAGAAGGTAATTAGGTCATGGAGTCCTGCCTTGGAAGGGATTAATGCTGGTCTCCAGGAGTGAGTGGGGTCTGGAAAGAATGGATTGTTATAAAGTGAGGCCACCCCACGGGCCTGGCTCTGTCCTTGTGCAGCCAATCCTTTTCCATTTCCCTGCCATGTTGTGACACAGCCAGGGAGGGGGCCTTTGTCAGGATACCAGAGCCATGCTGTTTGGACCCTCTGGTTACAGAACTGCAAGCCAGTTAAACCTCTTTACTTTAGAAAGTCCCCAGCCTCCAGTATTTTGTTATAGTAACACCAGATTAAGACACTGTGCGGCAAGATGTTCAGTAGCATTCCTGATCTTTGTCCACTAGATGCCAGTAGCACCTCCCAGTTGGGAATAAAAAAAACAAAGTCTCCTGCCAAATGTTACCCAGGGCAAAATGGCTCCTGGCAGCACTGCAATTACTGCTCCATACTAGGCTGTCCCCCTTGCCCAGTCCAGAGGAAGAATGTCAATCCCCATGTTTCCTTCCCCTTCCCTTTTACTCTTCAGATCCTGTAAATGAAATTGATTTAACCCCCAAAATCCTTTATTAGGGATAAATGAAATAACACATCTGAGATGAACAGAACCAGACACTGGGGCTCAGAAGGGAATCTTGTTTCTGGGGGACCAGGGGCCAGTCAGGCCTTCCAGGCACACAGCAGCCTCCTCGGCCAGACTGCTGTACTGATCTTGGTGCCATCTGGTCTCCCCTGCTTGACCTGGCCTATCCCTGCCCAAGCCCAGCGCCCTAGCTGTAAAGTTGAGGTGTCGATGGTTGGCGATGGCTTAGGAGTCTCTGCTTCCCATTGGGGATGAGCAACGGCGGCCTGTCTAGCACCAGGAAGCAGAACCTTGAAGTCTGCTCTGTCGCTCTGCCTCCTCTGCCCCTCATACCCCCAGACTAGAAGGCCTGAGTTGACCAAGAGAAGAGGAGAGAAGTGGGGAATCCTTTCCTTCCTCCTAAGTCAAAGCGAGAGGCAAATGTGGGTGAGCTGTACTGCTTCCTGCTGGGGAGACAGTACAGATCCCACGGAAGGCTGTGCTGGCCCTCAGGAGCAGCGGCATTCAGAGAATTTATTTAATAGCCAGTATAGCACGGGCATTGGCCAGCTAGAATAAAAACGGGCTGTAAGCCGGGCGTGGTGGCGCACGCTTGTAATCCCAGCATTCGGGAGGCTGAGACCGGAGGATCCGGGTTCGCGGCTAGCCTCAGCTATCTAGTGAGGCACTCCGCAACTTAGTGAGACTCGGTTTCAAAATAAAGAATAAAAAATAGGGCTGGGGGTGTAGCTCGGAGGTAGAATGCCCCTGAGATCAATCCCCAGTACCGCAAAAAAAAAAAAAAAAAAAAAAAAAACGGGCTGTAGACAGCTGCAATGGTCAGATGGGAAGCCAGCTGACGAGGTCCTGCCCTTGAGTCCAGAGCCATCCTCTGGAATCTGGCCCTGCCCAGTCTCCAGCCAGTCCTTCAGACCAGCTTCCCACCAAGGGACCATGCCTGCAGGACCCTTGTCTTCTGTGGCATCCATGGTGCCTAGTACAGGCCTGGATGCCGAGCTGAAATTCAGTAAAGGAACACTAGGCTAATCCAGGCCGAGAAGGCAAGCCCTGGTCGGGCAGAGTCCCTGATCTGGAAGTGGATGACAAAGGAGGGCAGGTCCTCCCCTGGTGGAGCCCCAGCCTGATGGGAGAAACAGTCCCGGTCTGATGAGAAACTGAGGGCTCTGTAGCTGAGCCCAGCTCAGGAGGACTCAGATCCAGCTGCAGGGCCGCCTGGCCCGGAGGTAATGAGATAGAGGGGAAAGAACCACCAGCAGCCCCAACATGGAAGGGCCCAGCGTCCTTGGTGGGGCGTGGTCCACAGCAGGAGGAAGGCCAGCCACAGACTGCGAGCTAGACCCGAGGAAACAGAGGCCTCAGCTCTCGGGTTCCGTGGGCTTAAGCCCCAGCTCTGAAGGTTGGGGTCCGGCATGGGCCATGCAGGGGTCAGCAAGGAACTGGTCTTGCAAGAGCTGCGTGGAACTTGTGGAGAGAACCCTGGTCTTCAAGCCGTCGCCTTTAGTGAAGCCAGCCTGGGGGGAGAAGGGTGAATTTGACATTTTCTTTTTTTTTGTGGTACTAGGGGTTGAACTCAGGGATATTCTACCTCCAAGCTATACCACCAGTCCTATTTTTTATTCTTTATTTTGAAACCGAGTCTCACTAAGTTGCGGAGTGCCTCAGTAGGTAGCTGAGGCTGGCCAAGAACCCGGATCCTCCAGTCTCAGCCTCTCGAATGCTGGGATTACAAGTGTGCGCCACCACGCCCGGCTTGAAATTGACATTTTCTAAGCGCCCATTAGGCACCAAGTATTTATCTCACTCAGTTTCATGACTGTCCCATTGTGGGTAAATTGAGTCCCTTTTTTTTTTTTTTTTTTTTTTTTGCGGTACTGGGAATTGAACCCAGGGGCATTCTACCTCCGAGCTATACCCCCAGCCTCATTTTTTATCCTTTATTTTGAAACAGGGTCTCACTAAGTTGTGGAGGGCCTCACTAAGTAGCTGAGGCTGGCCACGAACCTGCAATCCTCCTGTCTCAGCCTCCCAAGTACTGGGATTGCAAGTGTGTGCCACCATGCCCAGTTGAATCTCATTTTACAGACATTGAAACTGAGGCTTAAAGAAGCGAAGCCCTTTGCTCAAGGTCTCCTTGCTCTAAAGCCTGAGCTTTTATTATTGTACATGCCACAAGAGGCAATGGCCAAATGCCAGGTGGTAGATACTCGGTCTTCAGGGAATATCAGAACCAGGATGTGGACACAGATCTGCACCTGGTGCTTGACTCCGTCTGAAGATGGTGACTCCTTAGGGGGAGCCAGCTCCTGGCTCTGCCACATCCCCCCACCCCCCGCTGACTCCCAGCACAGACAACTGATACCATCCCTAAGAATCCCCCGGGGACCAGGAACAACCACCACCTTCCCATGGGCTCAGATCTATACCCAATCTCTGATGCAACTAAACATATGCAATTGTTGAAGACTGGTTCAACAAGGAGAAGCCCGATTAAGGATGTGGCTCTTGCTCTGTCCCTGTCACATCCCTCTATGCCTGGGATCTGTACAAGGGGACAGTTAGGCAAACCAGGGCAGGGCACACGGCCACCTAGTCCTGCCTCTTCTGCAGGGAGGCGGCTCCTCCTCTCACACAGCTTGGGCCTTGTTGTCTCTGCCGTCCCTCAAGGCCTGGGCTGTCCCCAGCTTCATGCAGCCCTGGCTGGAGTGGAGAGGAGAAGCACTAGGAGGGGACGGGTGAAACGGTGCCACCTGGGCCCACATGTGCGCCAGCTGAGGGCCAGGCCTCCTAGCCCACTCCTGCTTGTGACCAGCTTAGCTTCCCAGGCAGTTTGCTGCCGCCGCCACCGCCCTCCAACCACAGTCCCAGAGCTCCTACCCGTGTGTTCTTTCTGGGTAGGGGCTGCTGGGCTGTGGGACCGTCTTCCAGACTCTGGCCCCCGGGCTATGGGACCGTCTTCCAGGCTCCGGCCCCCGCGCCGATACGAACGAGTGCTCTCTGAGCTGAAAGGCAGGAAAAGACCAACCTGTCACCCCAGTGCCCGAGCCCCTCGGAAGCAGGAGAAAAGGGCTCCGAGAGAGAGCGAGGCTGGGGCTGAGAGTGGGCCGGCAGAGAGTCCATGAGGCCCCTAGGTCCAGGAACTGACCCCAGAGGCCTCTGGGGATATCGCCAAGTCCGATTCTCCCAGAACTCCAGAAGGAAGAGAGAGGATTGGGCCCTGGGTTGGCCTTGGAGACAGTGAAGACCCCACTGAACATCTTGGAACAGGCCACACAGGCTGAGGCCCAGCCTTCTGTCCGCCAGCTCCAGCAGCCAGGGCCCCGGGCTCCTCCCCTGGGCTCCAGGCCAGCCTTGGGAGCAGATGGGGGTGGGGGGAGCACACCCTCCGCCCAGGTCCAGCCTCTCTGCCTAAGGCACAGGGCCAGGGCTGGACCGTGGCCCAGTTTTGGGGGGAGATGCTACTTAGAGGCGGGGAACAAATGGCTGACCAGAGAGGTTGGGAGACTTGCCCAGGTCCCACAGCCGGGCCTCACCAACCTGAACCTGACGGGGAGATGAGTCTCTGCAGGGGTGGTCCCAGATGTCAGGCCAGGTCGGTAGGGGCCCGGGGGCTCCTGGAGGCCCTCCTCAGAGCCCGGTGGGGCCTGACTGGGGCTCCGGGCTTCCACGGGGCTTGTGTGGCTGGAGGAAAAGGAGGCTGGACTGCTCGGGCTCTCAGAGGCCTCGGGGGTCTCCAAATTCAGACTGGGAACTTCAGAATGATCTGGAAACAGATGGCACAAAACCTGAGTGCGTGTGTGTTACTGGGGATTGACTCCAGGGGTCTTCTATAGCTGAGCTACACACCACCCATATTTTTCTATTTTTGTTTTGGTCTCATTAGGTTGCTGAGTCTTGCTACTTGCTGGGGCTGTCCTCAAACCTGCAATCCTCCTGTCTCAGCCTCCTGAGTACTGGGATTACAGGCATGTGCCACCACGCCTGGCTTAAAGCCTGATTTTATCATTCCCTCTGCTCAGTTTCTTCTTGGTACTGAGAATTGAACTCAGGTGAATTCTACCTGCAAGCTACACCCCAGCCCTTTTTGTTTTGTGTTTTGAAATAATCTCATTAAGTTGCTGAGGCTGGTCTTTTTTTTTTTTTTTTTGGTGGTACTGGTGATTGAACTTAGGGGTATTCTACCTCTGAGCTACACCCCCAGTCCTATTTTATTCTTTATTTTGAAACAGGGTCTCATTAAGTTGCAGAAGGTCTCACTAAGTAGCTGAGCCTGGCTGCGAACCCATAATCCTCCTATCTCAGCCTCCCAAGTACTGGGATTACAAGCATGTGCCACCATGGGAAGCGTGGGCCTGGCTTCTCTTTTGTGTGTGCGCGTGCGTATGTGAGTGTCTATATGCGGTACTTGGGATCTATCCCAGGGGCCCTCTACCACTGAGCCACATCCCAATCCTTATTTTTTATGCTGAGATAGGGTCTCACTAAGTTTCCAAGGCTGGCTTCAAACCTGCAATCCTCCTGACTCAGCCTCCCAAGTCACTGGGATTATAAGTGTGCACCCAGCTTCTTCTCTTTTTACTTAAGTGAAGAGCTGAGGAATTTGGAATGAGACAGACCTGGCTGAGCAGACACATGGGAGGCTCATTAGCTGAGGGAGCGTGAGTGTGTAACTTATCTCTGCTCCTTAGCCTGTAGGGAGGATGATAATCCTAGCTGGAGGTGACTGGGGGGGGGGGGCAGTGACATGGACCCACTAACACGCACTCTTAGCTCAGTGCTAAGCATGCAGTAGGACTTCAGTATGTGGCGTGGTGAGCATTTTTCTGGGCAGCCAACTATACCCAAACTGGCGTGTCCCGCACGCCCTTGGACCATGGTCCGAGAGGGGCTTTTGACCGGCAAGGGTGGGGGGCAGTCTTCAGTCTGGCTCTGCTGGGCGGCTGGTCCCAGGCTGCTGATGGTCTCATAGGTCTTATTGCTGATGTCCAGCCTCCCACTGGCCCAGCGGGCTTGGGTTGGGGGCTTCAGAGGGCAGCGCTGCAGGGACAAGGACAGCCTGGTTACTGGTTCGGTCTGCCCTCCCCACACCAGGCCAGAGCTGGCTCTTCCCTTCCGCCATGCAGGGCCTGAGCGGCAGGGCTGCGGCCCACCTTCTCTTCCTCGTCCTCCTCGCTCTCCGAGCCTGGCTCCACAGGAAGTGCCCAGGGGTAGTCCAAATGCAGAGGAAATGTGAGGGTCCCAGCTTGCGCCTGCTCCAGCTGCCAAACACAAAGGCTTGCCAGTCAGGAGGGTCATGCCCAGCGTGGAGGGGGGGGGGTCAGAGGGCAGCTGCCACCCTCAGACTCACCAGGTCTTCACACTCCTTGTGCTGCTTCCTCCTGGCTATGTCCAGAGCTGTCTCTCCTGCCTCGTTCACTGTGAAGGGGTCAGAGGCCATGGTCAGGGTCAAGGAGACAGGACAGCTTAGAGATTAACATGGGCCTCTGGAATCAGAATGTCTGGGTTTGGATTCTGGCCACGTCACTTTCTAGCTGTATGACCTCTCTGGGCCTTAACTGTCTCACGTGTAAAATGAGTATACTTGAAAGTATCTGTCAGGCATGGTGGTGCACACTTGTAATCCCAGTACTTGGGAGGCAGAGACAGGAGGATCACAGGTTTGCAGCCAGCCTCAGCTACTTAGTGAGGCCCTCTATAACTTAGTGAGACCCTGTTTCAAAATAAAGAATAAAATAGGGCTGGGGGTATGGCTCAAAGGTATAATGTCACTGGGTTCAATTCCCAGTACCCAAAAAAAAAAGTATCTGACAAGGTTCTTCCGAGGATTAAATTAATTAACATGTGTAAATCACTTGGCACAGTGCCAGACTCATGTTAAATAGTAAGCAGTAGAGCCAGGTGTGGTGGCTCATGCTTGGAATCCCACTACTTGGGAGGCTGAGATAGGAGGATTGCAGGTTCATGGCCAGTCTCAGCTACTTGTGAGGTCCTCCACAACTTAGTGAGACCCTCCTCCAAAATAAAGACTAAAACAGGGGTAGAGGTGTAGCTCAGCAGTAGAACGCCCCTGGGTTCAATCCCCAGTACCACAAAAAAAAGAAAAAAAGTAAACAGTAAATGGGGGCGTGGTAGAGCATGCCTGTAATCCCAGTACTTAGAAGGCCAAGACAGGAGAATCACAAGTTTGAGGCCAGCCTCAGCAACTCAGCAAGACCCTGCTTCAAAATAAAAAATAAAGAGCCAGGTGCGGTAGTGCATGCCTGGAATCCCAATACTTGGGAAGTTGAGCCAGGATGATCACAGTTTCGATGACAGTCTCAGCAATTAAATTAAATTAATTAATTTTGTGGTGCTGGGGATTGAACCCAGGAGCATTCTACCTCCAGGCAAAACCTCTAGCTCTATTTTATCTTATTTTTATTTAGAAACAGGGTCTCACTAGGTTATGAGAGTCTTACTACTTGTTGAGGCTGTCCTGGAACCTGTGATCCTTCTGTCTCAGCCTCCCAAGTACTGGGATTGCAGGTGTGCTCAACCATGCCTGTTCAGCCTCAGCAACATAGCAAGGCCTTCCACAATTTAGTGAGAATCTGTTTCCAAATAAAAAATAAAATAGAGCTGAGGGTGTCGCTCAGTGGTAGAATGCCCCTGGGTTCAATCCCTAGTACAAAAAAAAAAAAAAAAAAAAAA
>PVLC010039465.1:0-14251 GCA_004027655.1 Graphiurus murinus
CCAGAAGGGGGTGAAGGCGAGGCCTCTCCTGTGCCACTCACCTCAGTGAGGGGCATTTCAAATCCCCTTTTGGTTCGGGTCAAAACCTTAAGATGGTGGTGCCCTGGACTCTACTCTCTCACACCCGGTACCTGGTCCTACTATCTCTCTCCCTGGAAACCTGGAAACCTGTGCTCCCCGCCATGTTCTCACACCTAGGCTGCGTGGCTGAGATGGCTCCCACCTGTTCTCCCTGTCTCCAGCCCCATCCCACGTCTAAGCTCTCCCCAACTTGCCAGAGCGATCCTAGAATACCTGTGTGGACTTGAACTTGCAAACTCCTACCTCCTCCAAGGTCACAGAAGGCGTCCACCTCCATCTGTGTCTTCCTCCCTCCATGGGTCCTACATGTCCTACTGTAGTGATCGAGGAGGAGGGGGGGTAGCAGAGGGCTGGGTCAGGAAGTGGACACGGGCAGGAAGTGCAAAGGCGGGCCAAGCAGAAAGAATGGCTTCTCTTTGGTTCCGCATCTCACACTAGTAGCGCAGGCTCCACTGCTCTTTGACCTTGGGTATGTGTTTTTCCTTCTGCCAAGAATGTTCTCACTCTTACCCTTCCCATGGCCATCTCCTCACCCCCAGTCTAGGTCACTGTCCTCTCTTCTGTAAAGCCTGGGCATCCTCTACTCCTGTCCCAGCGGTTATCACACTGTCTCTGTGCCCCATGAGAATCTAAGCTCCTTGAAGTCAGTGCCCACATCTCAGTCACTATTCCCAGAGCCTAGAGCAAAACCCTAACATGTGGGGGGTACTTCGTTAATGTTTGTGCTTGCAAGAAAGAAATCAGGACATGGCCCTGGATGTCTGTCTGATCCCTCAACACCTCTCCCATGCCCTACTTGCACTTCACCTTGAAGGAAGGTGGGCAGGATTTGGATACACAGGAGACCTTTAGGAAGAGGGCGGAAGCCCAACAAGAAAACAGAGAAGCTAAGTGGCACATGGCTGTAAGCCCAGATACTTGGGAGGCTGAGGCAGGAGAATTGCAGGTTCTAAGCCAGCCTCAGCAACTTAGTAAGACCCTGTCTCACAACTAAAAAGGGCTGAGAATGTTGTTTAGTGTTTAAGTTGCTTGCCTAGTAGCAAGTGCAAGGCCCTGGACTCAATCCCAGTAAGAGGGAGGGTGGGAGAGGAGGAGAGAGAAAGGGCAGAGCTGTGCCTCAGGGGACTGCAGAATAGGATCCTGCAAAGAAACCCCATGGAGAGTAGTGTGAAGCGCAGATTTCTTCCCTCATACTCCCTCGCTGAGCTGCTGGGATGATTTGCTGAGCGGTTACTCCCCCAGATCCTGGGGACAGGGCTGTAACTCCTACTTAGTGCTTGCTGACTGTGCATCAGGTTTTCTCCGAAGAAATTTATGTCTCTTGACTCTCCAGCCTCTCAACGACCTCAGATAGGATCCCCAAGAGAAAGGGCGCAGGAGTGAAGGGAGTTGCACCAGGTTCACTGCCCGCCCAGAAGTGAAGCATTTGGCTCTGCGACTGGGCCTCTGACCCTGGACCTGTGCTGTGTCCCCAACCCCAACTCCCACTAGACCTACCTCCTGGTGAGAGAGCTAAACATCGAATAAGCAAACATGAGAATTTCAGGAGCCGCAGGTGTGATAAATGAGCTGCACGAGGCAGAGGCGTGTGGTAGAAACAAGCTGTGGAAAATGAATTCAATGGCCATGGAAGCTAGCGTGCGCTCTCTCTCTCTCTCTCTCTCTCTCTCTCTCTCTCTCTCTCTCTCTCTCTCTCTCTCATACTGGGGATTGAACCCAAGGGGCCTTCTACCTCCAAGATACACCCTCAGCCCTTGTGTTTTATTTATTTATTTATTTTTATTTTGAAACAAAAAGTTGCTCAGGCTAACCGCAAATCTGCAATCCTCCTGCCTCAGCCTCCCAAGTACTGGGATTACAAGTGCACACCACCATGCCCAGCAGAAGATCTCTCTTTGAAGGAGACAGGTGACTTGAAACCTGATTGATAAAAGGAACCAGCCACGGGGAAGCT
The DNA here is from genome assembly GCA_004027655.1 of Graphiurus murinus. Classification (NCBI taxonomy): domain Eukaryota; kingdom Metazoa; phylum Chordata; class Mammalia; order Rodentia; family Gliridae; genus Graphiurus; species Graphiurus murinus. The sequence continues at coordinate 2,036 of PVLC010039465.1, forward strand.
GGGAAAAGTGTTCCAGCACAGGGAACAGCAGACATGAAGGTCTGAAAGATCGACCGCCCTTAGGTTCACCTTAAACAGTGGAAAATGTTCTGTGGCAGCCGTGGGGTTTGTGAACCTCCTCTGGCCACGTTTGGGGCAGACCACCTAGGGGAAGGCTCTCTATGTGACTCTTAAAACTGGCTGGCCACTTGGGTGCCCTGGAGAAGGATAGTTTGGGCCCCAGAAACCTTGTCACTGAGCCAGGCAGACTCACTTTTTCTTTGAAGCTGTGGTCCTCGGAGCATTCAGAGTCATCCTGCCAAATATCTGTGGTGTTCTCTCTCGTCTGCCAAGTCCCCTGAGCCAGGCAGTGTCTGTAGGCCCTTCCTGAGCTCTCTGAAAGTAAACACAGCCTGAGAGGAAATGTCAGAATGCACAGCCCATTCCCGAGCACACTGGCAGGCCCTGGCCCTGGTTGCAAAGCTGTGGAAAATCCCAGGGAAGAGGGATTTTCATTTTCCCCCCATTGGGGACTCATTTGCATCCCTACTGTTTATTTGGGATGGAAGGAAAGATTCAGAAGCCGTGAGATTTCATAACAAACCATGATCTGCTAATGTCTGCTGTGTTTACCCAAAGCCTCTGGAGTTAGGATGGTCTCGGTGACTCAGAGATGTTGTGACCCTGGTAAGGTACAGCCTTACCAGCTGAGAGGCTGACCTGGGCTCCCCCTGCTTGCTCAGTGGGGCATCACTCCTCATGCCCAAGAAACAGCGCCATGAAGAACAGAGAGTAATGGGTGCGAGGTGGGCAACCCTGGGCTGAAGGCTGATATGTCACCTGGTGTGTTGGTGTCCTGGATCCAGTCCTCCCACTCTCTCAACTTGCCAGTTTCTCCATCAAGAACTGGGCGATAATGGCGCCCACCATCTGTGATTTGAGGGGGGATAAAGTGTGTGTGTGTGTGCACAAATGATGGGCCGATGGCTCTGTCCACTTGGGTGCTGTTGTAACTTAGTCACCTCTACCCCCGGATTGCCTCTCTGGAGGTACCGCAACCTGCAGGACCAGGGACTGGCCTTGCAAATGAGAAGTGGACATTTGCTAGACTTTCCTAGTTCACACCCTGCACATCATAGACCAGCAACAGCTATTTTCTAAATTTAATTGATGGATACCTTCATAGTACATCCACTTGCCTGGCTGACAGCTTTGCTAAGGTGTCTAACTAATTTCTCAGTCAGTACGCCACAAACCAAGTTCTTCATCTTCTTCTCAAACTCTGCTCCCTCACAGAGTTTCTCATTTCAGGGGATGGCAGACCCAAACTGCTAGGCCTCTGGCTCCAATCCGTGGAGCCATCCTTGCCAGCTCTGTCTGTCGTGGCCCTCACCTGCTCCCCATTAGCTAACCATCTCTACTTTCAAACATATCCAAAATCTGACCACCGCGCTTCCCTTCTTCCTTCCCTCCAGATTGAAGCCATCATCTCTCTCCTGGATTATTATCAACTCTCTGACACATATGAGTTGCCCCACCAGGCAAAGAGCAGGGTAAAATGCCAGTTGTATCATGCCAACAGTCTTCCAAGGACTTGAGAGTAAATCAGAGTCCTTTAATGGGTTTTCCACCAGGCCTTGTCAGACTCGGTCCCCAAATCTCTCTGCCTTGACCTTCTTTGGCTTCTCCTCCTTATCCCTCCAACCACATCTGCTCTCCATCGAAGGTCTTGGTGCTCTGTTCTCTCCTGAACACACTTCCCCTATTGGCTAAAACCTCCACCTCCTTCAAGTCCTCAAGACATACATCGCGTCTGTGCTTACCAGTGATGCGGATTATTGTCTATCTCTTGCTGGAACATGAGTCCTGCAGGAGAGCAATCATACTTTTTTCCTCACTAATAGAACCTACATGCTCAAAAATGATGCCCGGCTCACAAGAGATGCTGGAAAAATATTTGTTGAATGAATTAATGGCAATAATGCCACTTGACACTGTTCTCCATGACAGTCCTCTATGTGGAGGATGCTAAGACGAATAGGGGCACACCTCAAAATCTAGCCAAGAGAGTGCAGGTAGAAAGTTCTGGTAAACTGTTACAAGTTCTAAGACAGAGATTGCACAGGTTGAGGGGCCTGTGAAAGGCAGGGTCCATTGCACTGTGGGGAGAAGCTGGAGACATTTTTTAGAAGGATGAAGGATTCGAGGTGAGGGTTGAAGTTGGGTTTACAGGCAGAAATGTGTGGGCAGAACCTTTGAGAAAGCATCTTGGAGAGCAGAGTGGCAAAGGCACAGGGAAGGGGCAGAGGCTGGGCATGGGCAGGAGCCTGCGGCCTGGGCTTGTTCATTTGGCTGGAGTGGAGGGACGGGGAGATGAGAGCGAGGGCTAGAGGGGCGAGTGGGGCCTCGTGGCTGGGGGTCACGCATGCTGCTTATGGGTGTGGTGATGGCGGCCAGCGTGACCTGATGGGCATTTTAGAGAGCTTTGGGGAGGGTGACTGGAAGGGACCAGATCTGAAGCTGGAGACAAGGGGACCAGGAAGCAGCACAAACCACGTTGATGGGCATCTGTGGGGGCAGGGGGGTATGGAAGGGAGGAGGAGCCAGAAGACCCAGCTACCCAGCTAGCACCCAGATGAGGGGTGAGTTTGAGTGGGGCCAGGTGGAATGTGAGAGCATGCCTGAGCTGGATAACGGAGGAGGAGGAGGTTGAGGGGGAGGAGAAGGAGGGGGAGGAGGAAGAGGAGGAGGAGGAGGAAGTTGAGGAGGAGGAGGTTGAGAAGGAGGAGGAGGAGGAGGAGGAGGAGGGGGGAGGAGTAAGAGGGGAAGGAGGAGAGGAAGAGGAGAAGGAGAGGGAAGAGGAGGAGGAGAGGGAAGAGGAGGAGAATAGGGAGGAGGAGTAGAGGGAGGAGAGGAGGAGCGGCTGTTGTTGTTGGGGGCTGGGGAAGTTTGTTTTTCTCTTCTCTATTTTCCACTTCTCTCTGTTCCTCCCTTTCCGCTCCATCTGTCAAGTCTTCACCATTCTACCTCCAATATTTTTCTTTTAATCTCTTCTCTTCTCTCCAGCTTCTCACCTCTGCCTGAATCCAAACCCTTTTCATCTCTTCCTCTGGACCCTGCAGTAGCTTCCACATGCAGCTCCCCAGTGCCCTCCATCCCTCAGTCCCACAGCCACACCGCCCATGCTGTCCTCCCACACTACAAATCTTTCGTGTCTTTCTTATGCCTCAACACTTCCCGTGGCTCCACATAATCCTTCTCTGCAGAGAAAGTTTGAAACCCTCAGGGTAATAGACAGTCTCTCTCGTCAGCCCCCAGCCTCAGAGGTCAGTCACGGATGCCAACAAAAGCCGATATCCATCATTGGATTCCCCCTTCCCATGTAGGAATGCTCATTCTTTGAATCTAACCTCAAGAATTCTTCTGCATCCTTTTACATGTGTAGAGGTTCTTCCCCAAGCCCCTCCTCTTACTGTAGGAACCCATCAGGATCCTAAAGACGTAATTGAGTGGGAGAGTCACTTCCTATATTTTGAAAATCATGCGCCCTCCAGTATACTTCAGGAGCCCAGAACTCAGGTTTTATTTATTTATTTATTTATTTATTTATTTATTTATTTATTTATTTATTTATTTATTTATTTATTATTCTGGTACTGGTATTGAACCCAGGGACATTCTACCTCTGAGCTACACTCCCAGTCCTTTTTATTTTTTATTCTGAAACAGGGTCTTGCTAAGTTGCTGAGGCTGACCTTGAACTTGTAATCCTTCTGTGTCAGCCTCCCAAGTACTGGGATTACAGGAGTGTGCTACCACACCCAGATAGAACTCAGGGGGCTTGGGGGTTTTGTTTTTAAGCCTTTAACTCAATTTCTTTGTAGACTTGGCATCTGGATCACTTTTTCTTCCTAAAGTGGAATGGCCTGTCTTTCAGCTCCTGGGAAGGAGCAGGTAGAGGGTAGACTGGGAGCTGGTGCTCTGTTCTGTCCTGGCCACCGAGGAGCATGTGCACATTGGGGTTTTAAAGAGCTGAAGGAACCCAAGCATCTCAACCTTGGACTCAGCTTTAGCTCCAGTGTACAAATCACCTAGTAGGTGGCAGACTCTGTGTGCTCTTCACTTACTCCTCAAAATGACCTTAAGAGTCAGCTGTGACTCACTTCGCTTTAGAGACAAGGAAACCACAGCTCAGAGGGCACCAGAGTCTTAATTAAGACAGAGGGACTTACTCTAACTTCAGGACTCCTGACTCCATATCCAGTGCTCTTCCACCTCATTGAGCTGGGTCGCATGAGGATGTTTTGTCTGAACCATTCAGATTCCTCTGTTCTAGAGAGTTCTCTAGTACCTTGTTATGGTTTGGATATAGACTGTCCCCTGGAAAAGCTCATGTATGGGCACTACAAAAATATTCAGAGGTTAAAAAAATTAAATCATGAGGATTCTGTTCCCATTCATGGGTAAATCCATTGATGGATTAATAATTTGAATGGACTTATTGGGTGGTACTTAGGCAGGTAACGTGTGTCTAGAGGAGGTAGGTCACTCATGGTGTGGCCTTGGGGGTTATCTATGTCCCTTCCTCCTCCCCTTGTTTTCTCTGCTTTCTGCCACCATGAGGCAAGAGCAGTGTCCCTCCTCCATGTACCCTGCCACCACAACAGCCATGGTTTATGCCACAGAGCTGGCCCCATGAACTGAACCATGAAAACTGTGAATCCCACAAAACTTTCCTCCTCTAAGTGCTGCTCATCAGGTATTCATACCACAGCATGAGAACGCTGAGTGAAATACACCCTCTCCCCCAGCCTTTCTGAAACCACACATCCTATGCCTCCTGGGTTGATTCCAACTGGATTTCATCAAACAACAGCTCCATAAAATATGTCACAACCCTCCTACCATGAAAGGAATCTTCCATCTGAACTAACTTTCTCTCGGTGTGTGCTAAGGGCCTCAAAATATTGAAGTCAAAGTACCACTACTGTGATTATTTATTGGACTGAAATTAAATATAAGATACTAGCATCTTACCTTCTCACCTTGGTCTACCTGGAGTTTCATAACTGCTATGTCACTTGAGAATAGTTTTATCTGTCTTTATATTTGCCCAGGGTCTTTGGTCATAGGTGACAGCACGCTAACCAGTAATTGTTTACAAAATGACCAAGAGATCAGGCTTCTGGGGCAGGTTGGGGTGGAATATTATCCTGGGTTCCTAAGTAACATCCGCTTCCTTTAAGTAGGCTAGGCATAAGCAAAGTAGTTAAATTCTCCATCCATGTATCATGGGGTTTAGAAGCCCTGATTCAATAGCACATCCTTCCAATGCTGACTCAAGGGAAGGATTGAGTCCTTCCCCATCTAAGAAGCCAAAAGGTGCATGAGTGTGAGCCTTCCAGTCTTTCTTCCCTCCATGACATTCTTAACCCTCAGTGCAGTCAATTCTGTGGTAGCCCAGTATGAACTCTGTAATCTACCAAGTCAAGAGAGTACTATATAAATGGAACACCCAAGAGTAGAAGAACTTCAGCAGACAAGAGGAGAAGGAAGATGTGTTCCTGAGGAATTCGAAGGAGACCTTCATGGGGAAGAGGACCTGGGAAAAGTAGTTGGAACCCTCTTTCTCTCTCCCACCTGGCTAGTCTATCCTGGAGGGACTGGCTCTTTAAGGAACTGTCAGAAATGGGTAAATGAGACTCATTACCTTCTTTCCACCAAGGTAAGTATGAAGGGCAGGGGACGGAGACGTTTCCAGGAGAAGAATGAGGCCAGCACACATACTGGTCAAATGTCCCATTACAGAACACACCTAGGGAGAGAAAAGGGTCAGGACGAATATTGGCACTTGCACACGAGATCCTCTGGTAGACGCAGAGGAACCCAGAAGCCCAGAGCTCTCCTTTCTGCCATTGGAAGCTGGCAACCTTTGCAGGGACCAGCGTGGGCCTCCTGCTCCCTGGTCAGGGATGAGGAGTGACTCGGGGAGCAAAGGAGAGCTGGATGCAGCCCCCAACACTGGGCCTTTGTCTACCCTCCTGGTCTGCAGTCAGTCAAGGAGTGGACATGTCTTGCCAATTTGGCTTTATTTGACATGAACTGAACTCCCACAGAAAGTCAAGGTTGGGAGGACACCTGGAGGTCCAGCCAGTGCCTTATGGTCCATCATTAACTAAATAATTGTCAAATTATCAAATTTGTGGCTGTCAAATTACTGTCACCCTAGAACACCCTTACTATGAAATGCGCAAAATGGCTGGTGGATAGAAGGGTCTCTGTGTGATCCAGGTTCTTGGTCATGTGCGTACGCTATGACGCTATGACACACACCCAGGCTTTAACAGTCTCTCATGTCATGACCAGGTGGCCAGTGTGCTGTGGCAGATGGCTTTTATCAAATATGGTGGCACCCACATATATCCCATCTCATGTTATTTTACAGTGAGCAGCTCCCTCCCCTTGAGCCTCAGTAGACCTTTGTGACTGTCTTATCTGGATGATCATGGCTAATGTGATGTTGTGTGACTTCTGAGCCAGGTCATAAAAGGTAATGTGGCCGCTGGCCAGGCTGGCCCTAGGAAGCCCAGTCCACATGGAGAGCCCATGTGGAGAGGTTCCGGCCACCAGTTGCCAAGTGACTCTCAGCTAAGAGCCAGAATCAATCAACAAACATGGCCAAGAGCCTTTTGGTGACCCCGGCTCCTTTGAATCTTCCAGCCAAACTCCAGACACTACAGAGCAGAAACAAGCCATGCCCACTGTTCCTGTCTGAACTCCTAACCCACAGGACCTGCTTGTTATTGTTTTAAGCCACTAAGCTTTGGGGCAACTTGTTACACAGCCACAGATAACTGATACATGTGCTTACCAGAAGGTTCCTTGAGTAAGTCTCTCAGACACTTCTCCTTGTACTGAGCCCACTTCCGAGTTGTCTCCTCAAGGAGAGATCCTGTAACCTGAGCAGACAAAAACATGGTCACCTCCTCAGTTAGCTGCAAGCTCAGAGGTGTCCTTGTTATCTTACACCATGATTCTTGAACTGTCACATTGAAGCACCCATTATGGCTTGCACCAACAAACAGAATTTCTTTGGCATCTTACATATTTTTATACTAACTCCATAACCTAATCATATTGGTTTTGATTAAATATATATATATATATATGTTCTTAAAAATCTTTAAGTGAGGTAGACATTTCAAGAGAAGGCAATACATTTATCCTAAATGTTTACACCTTCCACATGAATGTTTGATGTTCCTAAGACTAGTTAGGTGCCAAAGAGAGACACGCTGTACCAAGAGGAGCTCAGAGCACACCTGAAAAAGGCCTGCACCATCTGGGTGCCTGCGTGCCCAGAGCCAAAGCCACTGTACCCAGGCCTTGGGAGTGTTTTTTCGTTCTGACACAGAGCCATAGAACCTTGGAAATACAGCCCACGTATTCTGGGCTTTTCAGAACATTGAATGGTCTAAAAGCTTCTCTTTGTGTACCTGCACCACATCTTTTGGTTTTAAAAAGGGCCTCTTTCTTCCACCATTCAGTTGACTCATCTTTTTGTAGCACCTATTGTATGCTCAGCCTTGCATGAGGAGAGATTGAAGGAGTACAAAGATGAGCATGTCTCTTGCCCTCACAAGCACTTAGAATCTGCTAGGAATAAAACAACTAGGCAATCAATGGACATACAAAGTCCAGTGGCATCTACCCTCATCCCTGCAGCTCCTTCCCTGAGTGGTTCTGTCCTTGGCTTTGATGTTTTTGTGTCTTCTCACAAGGAACAAATGCTTTCTTGGGCCAGGTAGATAACCCAAAAGATTGAGGTAGGACAGATGCAACAGTAGAGAGTGGAGGAGCCTGTTATAAAATAGGCTCCACCTAAACATATTAAAATTTAATTACACACACACACTCCTCCTCCCCCACCCCAAATAAACCACACCCATGAGTGCAATGCATGGCCTGATTTGCCTCCTGAGTAATTGGTCTAATCTGTCCAGCATGCCCCCCAACACCATGACAGTCATGGTGGAGTCTCTTGGAAGTTCCTTTGCATCTTTTCCAGAGAATCATACAGATAACTTTTTAAAGAGGAGCTCATAGCTGGGCATGGAGGCGCACACCTGTAATCCCAGTACTTGAGACAGGAAGACTGCAAGTTTGAGATCAGCAATTTAGCCAGGCCCTCGGCAACTTGATGAGACCCTGTTTCAAAATAAAAATTAAAAGGGCTAGGGGTTTAGCTCAGAGGTAGACTGCCCTGGGTTGAATCCCCAGTACCAAAAATGAAGAGGAGCTCATATAGTCATAAGACCAGAGGTTTCCCAAATTGCTCAGTTCATGGTACCCTGACTGTCTCAGTAATGCTTCCAAGGCAGTCTCAGAACAAAAAGATATATCTAAAATCCCATTTGTTAAGTAGATAGGTCCAAACAGTGAGTAAACGTTTTTATCTTAATAACTTAGAGCCTGGTGGTTGTTGAGCAACTTCTCAAACTTTAGGATAATACTGGATGCCATGACCTTCCTTTCCTGTTCCATGTGGATTTTTATTCTGTTTGGTACTTTTATCACAGTACCCACAGAGAACCCAGTTTTTCAAAGACGCCACATCATCGGAAGGAATGAAGTATGACCTAATGTTAAAACCACGAATACCTTGAGCTAGTGGTTTGCACAGCGTCTAGCGCCTCCGCACACAGTTAGGACCCAAGGAGTCAGCCTTGGTTAGTACTACAATGACGATTAATAATTGGCATTTGTCCCTTAGTCTTAGTTTACAATGAGCTTTGTGTCTCTATTAATAATGTCTCTCTCTCTTTCTTTCTCTCTCCTCTCCTCTCCTCTCCTCTCCTCTCCTCTCCTCTCCTCTCCTCTCCTCTCCTCTCCTCTCTGTCTCCGCCTAAGAGGCAACAAGTAAGTTTATTATCATATTGTTTAAAGAAATAAACATCCTATCCAGGCTTGGTACTGCATGCCTGTAATCCCAGGGTCTTGAGAGGCAGAGTCAGGAGGATCTCAAGTTCAAGCTCAGCCCGCGCAGTTTAGCAAGATTCTATCTCAAAATAAAATATAAAGGTCCAGGAATGCGGCACAGTTGTAGAGCGCCCCCTGGGTTCAATCCCAAGTAAGACGCTGAAAAACAAAGTGGGAAGGGAGAAAATTAAATACACGTGTTAAGGGGACTGTAGCTGACTCATATTATTTTTATAAATTCAGAAGATGAGTCATCACAGTAAGACCTTTTCTTGCACAAAGCTCTTGGTATGTCTTCAGAGACCTCACCAGGACCCACCGAAGGAAGAGACAATAAAATCTTCCCAGAAGTAACATTCCCCTGCCCCCTAGTCTTTGCCACGACTAATGGCCATGACCAAAAGTAGAAAAACAAACTAAAGCTAAAAACTACGGAGCGGGGTCAGCCCAGGGAAGCTGGACAGACTCAGGCTGCCTCCCCAGGTGCTGATCCTAAAGACGCCAAAGGCATGGGCAGCAGCTACATTCCAGAAGTAATGGGGAGAGGAGACGCGTGGGTGTGCTTCTGACTGGAGAAGCCCAGCTTGACTGATTCCTTTCTCCACGCACAGGGGTCAGCATCCCTGACTGATGTGGCTGAGAAGGGGTTAAGAAAAGGCAAAGAACTTTCTATTGACCCTGTTTAAACAAATCTATTCTTCTTTGTGAGAGAAGGAATACACTTCACTGTGGATAAAATAGAAATCATAGATAACCAAAAATTGGAGAAGGCAGAATCATTATCTCGTAACTCAGCAATTACTCCCTTCCAAAAACTTCTCTGCATAATGCATCATTTCACTTTCTTCTTTTTGTTTTGTTTTATTCTAACCAAAAAGGAAGTCATATTGTTTTGTGGTCTTTTATTTTTCACATAGAAGACCTAGGGTGAATATATTCCCATTTTAAGGAATACATCATAGATAAAAACACCCTTTAATATCTACATACTATGCAATGAATTAATGTGGTACAATTTCATTTTTAAATCCTCCAGCATTGAATGTCTAAGTTGTTTTCAGATGTTTGCTAATATACCAGTGCTCGGGAGGCTGAGATAGGAGGATCACAGGCTCAAGGACAGTTTCAGCAACTTAGAGAGACCCCTTGGAATTTAGCAAGACTCTGTTTCAAAATGAAAAATAAAAAATGCTGGGAGTATAGCTCAGATATAGAATACCCTTGGTTCAATTCCCAGTACCAGAAAGAAAAAAAATGCCGTGCATGGTGGCATACACCTGTAATCTCAGTAGTTAGGAGGCTGAGACAGAAGGATGGCAGGTTTAAAGTCAGCCTCAGCAACTTAGTGAGGCTGCCAGCAACTTAATGAGATATTGTTTGGAAATAAAAAATAGGACTGGGGGTGTAGCTCAGAGGTACACTGCCTATGGACTCAATACTCAGCAACACACACAAACACACACACACACACACACACACACACACACACAGAAAAAAGTATATAGTATGAGTCCATTTATGTAGTTACCTTCCAAAAACAACAACCCTCCAACAATAGTAATACATAAACCAGGAGTGGTGACACACAACTATCATCCCAGTACTTGAGAGGCTGAGACAGTAGAATCAGAGGTTGAGGCCAGCCTCAGAAACTTAGTGAGACTCTGTTTCGAAATAAAAAAGTAAAAAAGGCTGAAGGTGTAGCTTGGAGGGAGAGTGCCCCTGGGTTCAATATTCAGCACCACACACACACATACAAAGAAAGAAAAAGATACTGCTGTGATGAAAATTGTCATGGTTAGACATTTGAAAGTACTCCTTTATTTTCTTAGGAGAAATTCTCCAAATTGGAATTTCTGGGTCATAGAGTATCCACATTTTTAAAGATTTTTGATAATGTACTGCCAAACTGCTTACCCTAGCCAAGAATTTTTTTTTCTCATTTAAAACTATGTACCCTTCTATACTCCTACCAACAATGTGTAAAGTCCACTTCTCCAAGAGTCTTCATAGTTTAGATTTTTGGATGCCAAAGCAATGGCTAATAACATAAAAGAGCCAGCGGGTGGGTGGGGAGCAAGTGCTGTTTTATTGCTTGTATTTAGAAGCTAAGCTGTCCTGAGAATGTCTCATTAAGTGAGTTTTATGAAGACTTCCTGCCAGCAAACACGCCACAGTCATTTATATCCAAGGCAGGGACAGCGTCTATGGGCAAACTTATCATGAACGTCTCCGCAAAGCCTCGTAATATAAACAGTGAGGGGAAGAATATGAGGTTGAAGATGAAGAACCAAGAGGAGAGCCATCAGAATCCCAGACACACAGAGAAGGACAGACAGACAGTGCCAAGAGCTCGGCACACACAGAGGGCAGGTGGGGCGGGGGTCCCCGCCAGAGGACACGTTATTGATTATAGAAATACCAGAATGAAAGGCCACAAGGTACGGCAGCCTGAGGCTCTGCAGATTATGCCTTCTTTATATAAATAGTCAGATGTCAGCGGCTCCCAAGAGTACTGGAGAAGACAGAACACAGGACTTTAAGCCCCCGGGGAGATGCAACGGGTCCCCTGCTCCTGAGCTATGTGACAGAGGAAGACAATCATGGCTTATTTTCTCTGAGGATTATTTTCCTCATCTGTAAAATGGGTTCGGCAAGAATCCTCTTTTCTGCAGCTTGTGAGCATCATGCCATAGCAGGGCTTGCTGCATGGTAAGCCACCCATCATGTTTGTGGGTAGAAAGAGAACACCACCAGGCAATTCGCTGCACACATGAGGTTTGCATCCAAAATATCCAGAGAACAGAATCAAGAGTAAGAGTCAACTCTGCCAACAATGGCCTCACCACTAGTGTTGGAAGTCCAAGGCCAGAGGCAGACCTGAGCCACCTGGACCTCAGGGATACGCTGGTGCCCCAGGGAAAATCTGCCACCACAGCAAGAATTCCATGAAACCAAAGGCAGGGCTCACAATTATGGGTCAGGAGAGATGAAGGGAGTCCACAGGAGAATTGGAATGCAGAGAAGTTGATAGGAGTTTTCTGCCTCTCCATCCCCGGACTAGCACCAAAGAAAAGCAGATAGAAGGGGCATTTACCAGATCTAGACCACAGCCCACCCTCGAGGGAAGCAAAGGAAATTTCAAATTCTGGTGCTGCAAACAGGGGCCAACCCTGCTCAAGGAGGAAAGGTGAAAGAGAGCCTGTCTCTAGGCTACTTTTTTATTTTATTTTTTGTTTGTTTGTTTGTTTGTTTGTT
>PVLC010039466.1:0-14276 GCA_004027655.1 Graphiurus murinus
ACTTGGGAGGCTGAGACAGGAGGATCCGGGTTCTCGGCCAGCCTCAGCTACCTAGTGAGGCCCTCCACAATTTAGTGAGACCCTGTTTCAAAATAAAGAATAAAAAATAGGAATGGGAGCCGGGCGTGGTGGCGCACGCTTGTAATCCCAGCATTTGGGAGGCTGAGACCAGAGGATCCGGGTTCGCGGCCAGCCTCAGCTACCTAGTGAGGCACTCTGCAACTTAGTGAGACCCTGTTTCAAAATAAAGAATAAAAAATAGGGCTGGGGGTATAGCTCGGAGGTAGAATGCCCCTGAGTTCAATCCCCAGTACCGCAAAAAAAAAAAAAAAAAAATAGGACTAGGGGTGTAGCCCGGAGGTAGAATGCCCTTGGGATCAACCCCTAATACTGAAAAAAAAAAAAAGTGACAACTTGAACTTAGGGATAAAGTGTCAGGTAGCCGCAGAGGAGAGGCGCCCAGGCAGAGGTGGAGCTTGTGCCTCAGAGGAGCAGCAAAGAGCCCTGGTGGCCTGGGCTAGAGCGATGTGAGCGGAGTGGCTGGAGATGAGGACGAGAGTGTAGGCCAGACCCAGTTAGGAGGAGCTCTGGAAGTTCGGCACCGAGTTTGGAATTTGTTATACAGAGGGTACCTTTCAGGCCCAAGAGCAGGCATGCTAGAAAGATGTCGCTAACAGCAGTATGGTGACAGCCATGTCCAGAGACAGGATGCTCAGTTACTAGGAGACCTGAAACCTGGCAGAAGGCAGGATGAGGTGATGAGGTACGCTGTCCAGCTGAATATACTTAAGGGAAAGAAAAATTAGAGTCAGTCTGTAGGATTTCAGCTTGGGTAAGAGGTGATACTGGGTGTTTTTTTTTTTTTTTTTTTCAGTACTGGGGATTGAACTCAGGGGCATTCTACCTCTGAGCTATACCCCCAGCCCTATTTTTTATTCTTTATTTTGAAACAGGGTCTCACTAAGTTATGGAGGGCCTCACTAGGTAGCTGAGGCTGGCCTCGAACACGAATCCTCCGAATGCTGAGATTACAAGCGTGTGCCACCACGCCCGGCTATGAAGCCGGGTGTATTGAACAGCTCTAATCCTAGCTACTTAGAAGGCTGAGGCAGGAGGATTCCAAGTTTGAGGCCAGGCTGGGCAATTAGTGAGACTGCTCTTTTTTTTTGGGGGGGGGGGGTTCTGAGGATTGAGTCCAAGGGCATTCTACCTCTGAGCTATACACTCAGCCCTTTAGAAAAATAAATAAATAATTAATTTAAATTACAAATCCCCCATACTAGGATTACAAATCCAATACTAGGGAGGCTGAGACAGGAGGATCACAGGTTCAAAGCCAGCCTCAGCAATTTACTGAGACCTTCAGCAATCTAGCAAGACCCTGGTTCAAAATAAAAAAGAGCCGGGTGTGGTGATGCATACATTATTGTTATCTCAGTACTTAGGAGGCTGAGCCGTGAGGATGGCAGGTTCAAGGACAACCTTCATAGGTACTGAGACTCTCATTAACCTAGCAAGACCCTGTTTCAAAATAAAAATAAAATAGGGCTAGGAGTATAGATCAGAAGTAGAATGGTGGGTGTGGTGGTACACGCTTGTAATCCCAGCATTTGGGAGGCTGAGACCTGAGGATCCCTGTTCGAGGCCAGCCTCAGCTACTTAGTGAGGCACTCCACAACTTAGTGAGACCCTGTTTCAAAATAAAGAATAAAAAATAGGGCTGCGGGTATAGCTCGGAGGTAGAATGCCCCTGAGTTCAATCCCCAGTACCGAAAAAAAAAAAAAAAAAAAAAAAAGAAGTAAAATGCCCCTAGCAGGGTGTGGTGTCCCACACTTGTAATCCCAGTACTTGTTGGGAGGCTGAGACAGGAGGATCCAAGTTCACAGCCAGCCTCAGCTACTTAGTGGGGCTCTCTGGAACTTAGTGAGACCCTGTTTCAAAATAAAAGAATAAAAAATAGGACTGAGGGTTTGGCTCAGAGGTAAAATGTCCCTGGGTTCAAATCCGGATCCTCCGGTCTCAGCCTCCCAAATGCTGGGATTACAAGCGGGTGCGCCACCACGCCCTGCTCAAACTATGACAATTTAAATCTTCAACATATTATATGGGATAGACTATTTACTTATTTTATACTGGGGATTCAACCCAGGTGCTTTCTTTTTTTTTTTTTTTTTTTTTTGCGGTACTGTGGATTGAACCCAGGGGCATTCTACCTCCGAGCTACATCCCCAGCCCTTTTTTTTTTTTTTTTTTTATTCTTTATTTTGAAACAGGGTCTCGTTAAGTTGTGGAGGGCCTCACTAAGTAGCTGAGGCTGGCTGCGAACCTGCGATTCTCCTGTCTCAGCCACCCAAGTACTGGGATTACAAGTGTGTGCTACCATGCCCGGCTCAACCCAGGTGCTTTCTACTTCTGATCGACACCCCAACCCTATTTTTTATTTTGAAACAGGGTCTCACTAAATTGCAGAGTGTCTCGCTAAATTGCTGAGGCTGGCTACAGACCTGGGATCCTCCTGTTTCAGCCTCCCAAGTACTGAGAAAGAAATATTTGTGTGTGTGTATGATACTGGAGATTGAACCCAGGGGTAGTCTACCTCTGAACTACACCCTCAGCCCTTTTTTATTTTTTGTTTGGAAACAGGGTCTGGGTAGGCTGTAGTGAGTCTGGCTATGTTGCTGAAGCTGTCCTTGAATCTGCAATCCTCCAGTGTCAAGTAATGGGATTAAGAGCCAGGAGGGCTAAAGGTTCAAGGACAAACCAGGCTGGTGGTGCAAGTTTGTAATCGCACTACTTGTGAGGCTAAGACAGGAGGATCTCAGGTTCCTGGTCAGCCTCAGCTACTTAGTGAGGCCCTCCACAACTTAGTGAGTGAGACCTTCTTTCAAAATATAAAAAATAAGAAAATAGGCTGGGCGTGGTGGCGCACGCTAGTAATTCCAGCATTCAGGAGGCTGAGACCGGAGGATCCGGGTTCGCGGCCAGCCTCAGCTACCTAGTGAGGCACTCCTCAACTTGGTGAGACTCGGTTTCAAAATAAAGAATAAAAAATAGGGCTGGGGGTATAGCTCGGAGGTAGAATACCCCTGAGTTCAATCCCCAGTACCGCAAAAAAAAAAACACAAACAAAATAAAGAATAAAAAAGCCGGGCGTGGTGGCGCATGCTGGTAATCCCAGCATTCAGGAGGCTGAGACTGGAGGATCCGGGTTCTCAGCCAGCCTCAGCTACTTAGTGAGGCACTCCGCAACTTAGTGAGACTCGGTTTCAAAATAAAGAATAAAAAAGAGGGCTGGGGGTGTAGCTCAGAGGTAGAATGCCCCTGAGTTCAATCCCCAGTACCGCAAATAATAATAATAATAATAATAATAATAATAATAATAATAATAAATAAACAAAATAAAGAATAAAAAATAGGTCTGGGGGTGTAGCTGGGAGGTAGAATGCCCCTGTATTCAATCCCCGGTACCACAAAAAAAGAATATAGAGCTGGGGGTGTAGCTCAAGGTAGAATGCCTCTGGGTTCAATCCCAAATGCCACACACACAAAAATTTGTTTCTATGATGACATTCCCAGTTAGGACACTAGTTGGCATCCTTTGGGACTCACTATCAAGGACTGCCAAGTATTTGTGGAGTTAGGGATCGCAGAGCCAAACTCAAAGAACCATTCTTCTAGGCATCTCCCTTTGAAGTAAACTTTTTTGTTCCAGGTGTAATTTTTGCATTTGCTCTGCTGAAGAACTCTAGAGACACTGTCTGGGGCTTAAGGATTTTCTTAGGTACACAGGTTTCATGCTCCACACCGGGGACAGACAAGTCTTCTGTTTCTTGACAGAGTATTTTCCCTGTCTCAGCATCCTGAAGGTTCATCAGTTTAGTTGGAAGGCTCTCAGGATCTCCCTGACGCACTCTAATTGGCCGACATAATTCGGCAGGCACCCATGGCTTTCCCACAGAGTTCCAAAAACCAGGAAGGGTGGCGTGCGCTTGTAATCCCAGTACTTGGGAGGCTGAGATAAGAGGATGGCAGGAGCTTCTCCGGGAGCCTCAGCAACTTGTGAGGCCCTCCACAATTTAGTGAGATACTGTTTCAAAATAAAAAGAACAAAATAGCTGGGTGTGGTGGTGCACACTTGTAATCCCAGTACTGAGGAGGCTGAAACAAGAGGATCAGGGTTCCCAGCCAGCCTCAGCTACTTAGTGAGGCCCTCTGCAACTTAGTTTTGTTTTGTTTTTTTGCGGTACTGGGGATTGAACTCAGGGACATTCTACCTTCGAGCTATACCCCCAGCCCTATTTTTTATTCTTTTATTTTGAAACCAGGTCTCACTAAGTTGCGGAATACCTCACTAGGTAGCTGAGGCTGGCCGCGAACCCGGATCCTCTGGTCTCAGCCTCCCAAATGCTGGGATTACAAGCGTGCGCCACCACGCCCGGCTGCTTCTGCAACTTAGTGAGTGAGACCTTCTTTCAAAATATAAAAAATAGCCGGGTGTGGTGGCGCACGCTTGTAATCCCAGTATTCGGGAGGCTGAGACCAGAGAATCCGGGTTTGAGGCCAGCCTCAGCTACCTAGTAAGGCCCTCAGCAACTCAGTGAAACTCAGTTTCAAAATAAAGAATAAAAAATAGGGCTGGAGGTGTAACTCGGAGGTAGAATGCCCCTGAGTTCAATCCCCAGTACCGCAAAAAAAAAAAATTATATATATATTATAAAATTATAAATACTATTATAAAATTATATATATATAATAGTAGCCGGGCGTAGTGGCGCGTGCTTGTAATCCCAGCATTTGGGAGGCTGAGACCGGAGGATCTGGGTTCTCAGCCAGCCTCAGCTACCTAGTGAGGCACTCCGCAACTTAGTGAGACCCTGTTTCAAAATAAAGAATAAAAAATAGGACTGGGGGTGTAGCTCAGAGGTAGAATGCCCCTGAGTTCAATCCCCAGTACTGAAAAATAAAATAAAATATAAAATAAGAAAATAGGCTGGGTGTGGTGGCACAACCTTGTAATCCCAGTACTTGGGAGGCTGAGACAGGAGGATCCAGGTTCCCAGCCAGCCTCAGCTGCTTAGTGAGGCACTCCGAAACTTAGTGAGACCCTGTTTCAAAATAAAGAATAAAAAATTGGGCTGGGGATGCAGCTCAAAGGTAAAATGCCTCTGGGTTCAATCCCTAGTACCACAAAAAATAAAAATAAAATAAAGAATAGGACTGGGAAGCAGGGCGTGGTGGCGCACGCTTGTAATTCTAGCATTTGGGAGGCTGAGACCAGAGGATCTCAGCTCCCGGCCAGCCTCAACTCCTAGCGAGGCACTCCGAGGCACTCCGCAACAGTGAGACCCTGTTTCAAAATAAAGAATAAAAAATAGGGCTGGGGGTATAGCTCAGAGGTAGAATGCCCCTGAGGTCAATCCCCAGTGCCGCAAAAAACAAACAAAACAAAACAAAAAAATAGGACTGGGAAGCTGGGAATGGTGGTGCACATTTATAATCCCAGTACTTGGGAGGCTGAGACAGGAGGATGACAGGTTTGTGGCCAGCCTCAGCTACTTAGTGAGGCCCTCCACAACTTTGTGAGATCCTGTTTCGAAATAAAGATCAAATAGGGTTGGGGGTGTAGCTTGGAGGTAGAATGCTCCTGGGTTCCATCCCTGTAACACACACACACACACACACACACACACACACACACACACACACACACACAATAGGACTGGGGATATAGCTCAGAGGTAGAATGACCCTGAGTTCAATCCCCAGTAAAAAAAAGAAAAAGAAAAGAATAAAATAGCACTGGAAGTGTAGCTCAGAGGTAGAATGGCCATGGGTTCAAACCCCAGTACGGCAAAATAAGCAAATAGATACATATACATACACATACATACATGGCTGAGGGTGTAACTCATAGGTAAACTGCCCCTGAGTACAACCACCAGTACCAAAAAAAAAATCAAAAGTAATGTTGTAGGAACTAAGCAGCACTATGCAAACACCTTGAAGAAGTGTGTGCTTTGAAAATAAAATGCATGGAGCTGGGCGTGGTGGTGCACGCTTGTAATTCCAGCATTTGGGAGGCTGAGTCCAGAGGATGGGGGTTTGAGGCCAGCCTCAGCTACCTAGTGAGGCCCTCTGCAACTTAGTGAGACCCTGTTTCAAAATAAAGAATAAAAAATAGGGCTGGGGTGTAGCTCGGAAGTAGAATGCCCCTGGGTCCAATCCCCAGTACTGCAAATAAATAAATAAATAAATAAATAAATAAATAAATAAATAAATAAACATTAAATTACTGATAATTCAATTATGTGAATAACAATGCACATATAGCCTTACATATGCATTAAGACAGAACTAATAGAATATTTACTTGTTTCATGCCCCTGAAGAGCCACTATTATAAATTGTATTCTCACATTGTGTTAAAAAAAAGAAATACAGAAGCAAAGAGGAAAAAAAAAAAAGTCAAAAATATCATTCTACCTCACGATGATTTCGTTTTCCTTTTGCATAAGCCTGTGTCTTTCAAATAATCCACAAGCAAATAGCTCCATTCTATAGCTGAGAAATTATAAAAGACCATGTGATCTGCTGACAAAAGAACTGAAAACAAGCCCAGAGGAAACGCATGGCTGTTCCTACAGAGCCACAATGTACTGTTCTGTTCGCCTCCCACTCTCAGAGTGTGTACTCCTGACGTTTCTCCTCTCATAATTGGACTTTATGAATGGGAGTGAGGGTGCTGTCTGGTGAATGATCTAAAAAGGATACAGCCCATGTGGAGGTGCCGTGCAAACGGGGTGTCAGGCTTTGTGTGGGAACTTAAATAAGGAATGAATTAGAAATTAGAACCTTGCATTTTATTCTATATAAAATAAGGATTGTTTTTTCATCTCTTAATGGATACTCTGAGTAGGACTTCATAGCATATAATATGAAATCCCAATGCTTAAGCTTAGATTTGGGGAGTTTGGGGTGCCCTGGCTTTCCTGAGTTTCTCCCTTACACCCACACTTGTAATCCCAGTACTTGGGAGGCTGAGACCAGTAGATCCGGGTTTGCGGCCAGCCCCAGCTATTTAGTGAGGCCCTCCACAACTTAGTGAGACCTTGTTTCAAAATAAAGAATAAAAAATAGAGCCGGGCGTAGTGGCGCACGTTTGTAATCCCAGCATTTGGGAGGCTGAGACCTGAGGATCCGGGTTCGAGGCCAACCTCAGCTACCTAGTGAGGCCCTCTGCAACTTAGTGAGACACTGTTTCAAAATAAAGAATGAAAAATAGGGCTGGTAGTATAGTTCAGAGGTAGAATGCCCCTGGGTTCCATCCCCAGTACCACACACACACAAAAAAAAAGAATAAAAAATAGGACGTAGCTCAGAGGTAGAATGCCCTGGGTTCAATCCCCAGTACTGGAAAAAAAAAAAAAAAGGAATTTCTCCCTTAACAAGTATTTGGGCAAAAAAGAAATGAGTTCATTGACTTTAGCTTTCCTTAGCTTCTTCATCTTCACTGTGGAGCAACTTTGAAAAATCATGTAATCCCAGTACTTGGGAGGCTGAGACAGGATTTGTTTTTGTTTTTTTACGATACTGGGGATTGAACCCAGGAGCATTCTATCCCCAAGCTACACCCCCAGTCCTATTTTTTATTCTTTATTTTGAAACAAGGTCTCACTGAAAGTTGTGGAAGGCCTCACTATGTAGCCGAGGCTGGCCGGGAACCTGTGATCCTCCTGTCTCAGCCTCCCAAGTACTGGAATTACAAGTGTGCCACCATGCCCAGCTAGCTGGATGGATGGTTTTTATTCACATTCAGATAAGGCTACAACAAGGATTCTCTTTTGTTGGGAAAAATAGTGGGGGAAGGGGAAAAAAGGGAAAGACATTTTCTTTGTGGTACTGGGGATTGAACTCAGGGGCATTCTACCTCTGAGCTATACCCCCAGTCCTATTTTTTATTCTTTATTTTGAAACAGGGTCTCACTAAGTTGCGGAGTGCCTCACTAGGTAGCTGAGGCTGACTGTGAACCTGATCCTCCAGTCTCAGCCTCCCGAATGCTGGGATTACAAGCGTGCACCACGAAGCCATGCTGGGAGAGACATTTTCTAAGCAGATTTGTTTATGTGGGGACTGAGGGGTGGGAAGGTAATGGGGATTGAACCCAGGGATATTCGACCTCTGAGCTACACCCCCAGCCCTATTTTACTTTTTATTTGAAAACAGGGTCTCACCAGGTTGTGGAAGGCCTCACTAAATTGCTCAGGCCGACCACAAACCTGCAACCCTCCTTTCAGCCACCCAATTATGGAATTACCAGCATGTGCTACCACGCCTGGCTCTAATTTGAGAGTTTGTTTTTTGTTTTTTGTTTTTGTGGCACTGGGGATTGAACCCAGAGGCATTGTACTCCGACCTACACCCCTAGCCTTATTTTATTTTTATTTGGAAACAGTGTCTGACTAGGTTAATGAGAGTCTTACTACTTGCTGAGGCTGTCCTTGAACCTGTGATCCTCCTGTCTCAGCCTCATAAGTACTGGGATTACAAGTGTGCATCATCACACCTGGCTCTTTTTTTATTTTATTTATTTTATTTTGTTTTATTTATTTATTTTTTTGTCTCACTAGGTTGATGAGAGTCTTACTACTTGCTGCGGCTGTCCTCGAACCTGCAATTCTCCTGTCTCAGCCTCCCAAGTGCTGGGATTACAAGCATGTGCCACCTCAATAGGCTCTAATTTGAGGGTGTTGTTTTTTGTTGTTTTTTTTGTTTTTTGTTGTTTTTTTGTTTTTTTTTTCCTTACTGGGGATTGAACTCAGGGGCATTCTACCTCCGAGCTACACACCCAGTCCTATTTTTTTTTTTTTGGTACTGGGGATTGAACTTAGGGGCATTCTACCTCCGAGCTATACCCCCAGCCCTATCCCTATTTTGTATTCTTTATTATGAAACAGGGTCTCACTAAATTGTGGAGTGCCTCACTAGGTAGCTGTGGCTGGTCTCGAACTTGGATCCTCCCGTCTCAGCCTCCCAAATGCTGGGATTACAAGCGTGCGCCACCACGCCTGCCTCTCCAGCCCTATTTTTATTTTTATTTATTTTCTTTTATTTCGAGGTACTGGGGATTGAACTCAGGGGCATTCTACCTCCAAGCTACATAACCAGCCCTATTTTTTATTCTTTATTTTGAAACAGGGTCTCACTAAATTGCGGAATGCCTCACTAGGTAGCTGAGGCTGGCGGAGAACCCCGATCCTCCGGTCTCAGCCTCCCAAATGCTGGAATTACAAGGGTGCGCCACCACACCCAGCCTCTAATTTGAGGTTTTTTTTGGTTTTTTTTTTTTTCGGTACTGGGGGTTGAACTCAGGGGCATTCTATCTCCGAGCTTTACCCCCAGCCCCTATATTTTATTCTTTATTTTGAAACCGAGTCTCACTAAGTTGCAGAGTGCCTCACTAGGTAGCTGAAGCTGGCCTCGAACCCGGATCCTCCGGTCTCAGCTTCCCAAATGCTGGGATTACAAGCGTGCGCCACCACTCCCGGCTTTCTAATTTGAGTTTTTAATGTGCCTTTTTCAAAGATAACCATGAGATACTGAGAAGAATATTATGTTTTGGATTCATATATGCGGGGCGGGTGTGGTGGCACACGCTTGTAATCCCAGCATTTGGGAGGCTGAGACAGTAGGATCCGGGTTTGCAGCCAGCCTCAGCTACCTAGTAAGGCACTCCGCAACTTAGTGAGACCCTGTTTCAAAATAAAGAATAAAAAATAGCTCGGAGGTAGAATACCCGTGAGTTCAATCCCCAGTACCGCAAAAAAAAAAAAAAAAAAAAAAAAAAAATGCATCTAAGGGTTAAAACCACCACCACCACTACATTAGCAACAATAAAAAGCAGAAAGCTCGCCCTTGTCCTTTTGTTTTTATGTGTGAACCTTTCCGTGGTTGGGCTCCGCTGGGGTCTGAGGGAGCGCAGGGATTATGAAAGGGTCATTCATGGAGGGCGGGGCCGGAAGATCCTGTCCACTGTGAGTTGTCCTGTGAACAGACCCTCAGAGTACAGACAGCTCCTCGGGGCAGGAATTAAAGTTGAAGAGAGACACGATTCTCCAGCGAAACACAGGACATGAATTCATTCACGAGGCACCGGGGTGGGTCTGCTCTACTGCCTTTTCTGAAGACACTGAATCTGGCCGTCTGTCCAGTTGTAGAAAATATGTTTACTCCACTACACCTCCCCGCAGGAAGGCCGGGGCTTACCAAGTCCGAAAGAGCCGCAGGCTGATTTGAAAGCACTTGCGGGGGCGAATCTGGGAGACCCTGAGGCCCATCACCTTTGTCTGCGCCCTCCCCAGAAGGTCTTTCGCTCGTGGACCACGTCTCCCCTGGAGAAAGTAAAGGGGGAAACTGCGGGGTGAGGCGGCCTCTGCTAGCGCTTAATAGAGAACGTGTGGGCCGGGGTGCGGCCGGGCGGAGCTCGCGGAGAAAACCGGATGGGATGAGAAGGAAGGATCTTTTATATTCTTGTCTATTATGGATCCAGGGAGACTTTTTAATGGAGATGAAAGGGAGAGAGAGATTTAAAAGAAGTAGACTCCAAAGCTAACCCGGCCGGTCAGGTCGCTGATGTCTTCTGTCCCTTTTCCCATGGAAGGAGGCGACATGGTCAACTGCCTTTGCTAACAGATGTGTGTGTGTGTGTGGGGGGGGGGGGTTTACTGGGAATTGAACCTATAAGTTACACATCCAGCCCTATTTTATTTTCCATTTGGAAACAGGGTCTCACTAAATTGCAGAGGGCCTCCCTAAATTGCAAAGGCTGGCCTTGCACCATCAATCCTCCTGTCTCAGCCTCCCAAGTACTGGGATTATAGGCGTGCACCACCACAAGGGGCTTGAGGATTCTTTTTTTAGACCTTTCATGCATTTATTTATGCCTCTACTATGAACAGAGTACTACTGTTAGTTAGGCACTTTGGGGCACTGAGAATAGTTTCCTCAAGATGAAAGTCCCATGGGTGAGGACTGGGACTAGACTCTGGTGCCCTGGAACCCAAGGGAGGAGGAGTGGAGACCTCACCCAGGGAAGAGGCGGTCAGGCAGGGCTCCCCTGAAAAGAGGTCCTAGTACCTAAGTGGGGTTTGAATCTGGGGTGAGCCAGCTGGAGAGAGGGGAACAGCTTTCTAGGGAGATGATGCTATATATGCAAGAGCTTAGTTGGTTTTTTTGTTTTGTTTTTGTTTTTTTGTTTTTGTGGTGATACTGGGTGTCCTGCCTCTAGTCTATACCTCTATCCTTCTATCTCCCCCCCTTTTTTTTTCGTACTGGGGGTGGAACCCAGGGGCCTTCTACCTCCAGGATATACCCTCAGCCCTATCTTTTTTTTTTTTTATTTGGAAATAGGGTCTCACTGCTAAGACCTTCACTAGGTTGCTGAGGCTGATTTGAACCTTCAATCCTCCTGTCTCAGCCTCTTAGGTACTGAGATTACAGGTGTGTGCCACCACATCCAGCTCCCTTTTTATTTATTTATTTATTTTATTTTATTTTTTTGCGGTACTGAAGATGGAACCTAGGAGCATTCTACCTCTGAGCTATACCCCCAGCCCTATTTTTTATTCTTTATTTTGAAACAGGGTCTCACTAAGTTGCGGAGGGCCTCGCTAAGCAGCTGAGGCTGGCCTCGAACCCGGATCCTCCAGTCTCAGCTTCCCAAGCAATGGGTTTACAAGCATGCGACACCATGCCCGGCTCTCCCTTTTTATTTTTGAAAGGGTCTTGCTAAATTACTGAAGCTGGTCTCTAACCTGTGAGCCTCCTGTCACAGCCTCCCAAGTACTGGGATAACAGATGTGGATGCCCACGCCCAGCAAGAGTGTAGTTTTGTTATGACAAGGAAATGCATGTTCCTCTCAGAGATGAGAGATAAGACTAAGGAGTCTTCACAAACATTTAAGGAAGGACACCATAGAAACTGCACGAAAATGATGCAGGTTTTTTTTTTGTTTTGGTTTTGTTTTTGGTACTGGGGATTGAACTCAGGGGCATTCTACCTCCGAGCTATACCCCCAGTCCTATTTTTTATTCTTTATTTTGAAACAGGGTCTCACTAAGTTGCGGAGTGCCTCACTAGGTAGCTGAGACTGGCCGAGAACCCCGATCCTCCGGTCTCAGCCTCCCAAATGCTGGGATTACAAGCATGTGCCACCACCTGCTCGATGCAGGTGTTTTAGGGAATATTAGATGAGATTCCACACTGAGAATGGAATGAGAAAGAGTGTTGTTTGCATTTGAAATCTTCCACCTGCTGAACCATTTTTTATTCAAGCCCTTAAGTACCTTTCTGTTCCTGTGTGCATACATGTGTGTGTTTTACTGGGGATTGAACCCAGGGGCATTCTACCTCCAAGCTATACTCCCAGCTCTTTTTATTTTGTGTTTTAAAATAAGGTCTCACTAGGTTGCTGAGAGTCTCACTGAATTGCTGAGGCTATCCTTGAACCTGCAATCCTCCTTTTTTAGCCTCCCAAGGACTAGGATTACAGATACCTACCACCAAGCCTAGTTTTAAGTACCTTTTTTGGGTAGTACTGAGGATTGAACCAGGTACATTCTCCCTTTGTGGTACACCCTCAGTCTTATTTTATTTTTTAGTTTGAAACAGGGTCTCACTAAAAAAAAAAAAAAAAAGCCAAGTGTGGAAGATCCAGGTTCGCAGCTAGCCTCAGCTACTACTTAGTGCCATGCAACTTAGTGAGACCCTGTTTCAAAATAAAGAATAAAAAATAGAGCCGGGCGTGGTGGCGCACGCTTGTAATCCCAGCATTCGGGAGGCTAAGACGGGAGGATCCGGGTTTGAGACCAGCCTTAGCTACCTAGTGAGGCACTCTGCAACTTAGCGAGACCCAGTTTCAAACTATAGAATTAAAAATAGGGCTGGGGGTGTAGCTCGGAGGTAGAATGCCCCTGAGTTCAATCCCCAGTACCGCAAAAAAAAAAAAAAAAAAAAAATAGGACTGGGGGTGTAGCTTGGAGGTAGAATGCTCCTGGGTTCCAACCTCAGTACCACACACACACACACACACACACACACACACACACAAATAGAGCTGGGGGTGTAACTCAGAGGTAAAATGCCCCTGGGTTCCATCCCAGTACCACACACACACACACACACACACACAAAAGTTCCTTAAGACTTACTTATGGCCGGGCGTGGTGGCACACGCTTGTAATCCCAGCTTTTGGGAGGCTGAGACCGGAGAATCCGGGTTCGCGGCCAGCCTCAGCTACCTAATGAGTCACTCCACAACTTAGTGAGACCCTGTTTCAAATAAGGAACTAAAAAAAAAAATAGGGCTGGGGGTATAGCTTGGAGGTACAATGCCCCTGAGTTCAACTCCCAGTACCGCAAAAAAAAAAAAAAAAAGATTTACTTATGTAAATATAGACATATTTGTGTGTGTACCACCACATCCAGCTCCCAGCCATATTTTTTTTTTTTTTTTTTTTTTGCGGTATTGGGGATTAAACCTAGGGGCATTCTATCTTCAAGCTATACCCCCAGTCCTATTTTTTATTCTTTATTTTGAAACAGGGTCTCACTAAGTTGCGGAGGGCCTCACTATGTAGCTGAGGCTGTCAATGAATTTGCAATCCTCCTGCTTAGCCTCACAAGTACTGGGATGGAACTTTTGTTTTGGGAGGGATTGAGTATTAGGAATGGAACCCAGGACCTCATGAATACTCTATCACTGAGATACGACCTTTTTTTTTTTTTTTTTGCCGTACTGGGGATGAAACCTGGGGGCATTCTACCTCCAAGCTACACCCCCAGCCCTATTTCTTTATTTTGAAACAGGGTCTCACTAAGTTGCAGAGGGCCTCACTAAGCAGCTAAGGCTGACCTCGAACCTGGATCCTCCGGTCTCAGCTTCCCAAATGCTGGGAATACAAGCATGCGCCACCATGCCCGGCTTGGTTTTTTTGTTTGTTTGTTTATTTGTTTGTTTGTTTGTAGCACTCAGGAGTGAACTCTGGGGCATTCTATCTCGGAGATACACCCTCAGGCCTATTTTATTTTCTTATTTAGAAACAGGGTCTCACAAACCCTGCAAGTAGTAAGACTCATCAACCTAGCGAGACCCTGTTTCCAAATAAGAAATAAAATCAGGCTGGGGGTGTAGCTCTAAGGTAGAATGTCTCTGAGTTCATTCCCACGTACCACAAGAGGAGAAGAAGGAGGAGGAGGAGGAGGAGGAGGAGGAGGAG
>PVLC010039467.1:0-14275 GCA_004027655.1 Graphiurus murinus
GGCGCACGCTTGTAATCCCAGCATTCGGGAGGCTGAGACCAGAGGATCCGGGTTCGAGGCCAGCCTCAGCTACCTAGTGAGGCACTCCGCAACTTAGTGAGACTCGGTTTCAAAATAAAGAATAAAAATAGGGCTGGGGGTATAGCTCGGAGGTAGAATGCCCCTGAGTTCAACCTCCAGTACCGCAAAAAAAAAAAAATAATAATAATAATAATTCAAGTTCTCCTTTTAAACTTAATGTTTAAAATTAATTCATTTTAGTCGGGTGTGGTGGCACATGCTTGTAATCCCAGTCATTGGGAGATTGAGGCAGGAGGATCACAGGCTTACAGCCAGCCTCAGCTACTTAGTGAGGCCCTCCACAACTTAGTGAGAACCTGTTTCAAAATAAAGAATAAAAAATAGGACTGGTGGTGTAGCTCAGAGGTAGAATGCCCCTGGGTTCAATCTCCAGTATGGCAAAAAAAATTTTTTTAATTAATTCATTTTATTTTCTCATTATTTATTCATTTAAAATTTTTTACCAAGCTATCACTGGCTTTTTTTTTAAGCCTCAATTAATTGTTTTTCTTCACTGAGGCAGAGAAAATCTTTATGTAAGCTAGTCCATTTTCCAGTGGCCCAATTTCATCATGTAGGGCTTGATAAATATTTAACTGCTATGCTCATTGCCTACTTAGGTACAAAAATGGTATTTAAAATCGCACTAAAGCCAAGGGAGAAACCAGCACATTCAAGCCTTTTGCCCGGTAGCAGTAGCTACCACTTAACCAGTTAAATAAGTTATTATATTAAAAAACATAAAATGAAGCCGGGCGTGGTGGCGCATGCTTGTAATCCCAGCATTTGGGAGGCTGAGACCGGAGGATCCTGGTTCGAGGCCAGCCTCAGCTACCTAGTGAGGCACTTGGAAACTTAGGGAGACCCGGTTTCAAAATAAAGAATACAAAATAGGGCTGGGGGTATAGCTCGGAGGTAGAATGCCCCTGAGTTCAATCCCCAGTACCGAAAAAAAAAAAAAAAAAACATAAAATGAATACTGATATTATTTTGCTCCTGTTCAAAGGACTAATCGGTTAATATGCACACAAGAAGGACTGGAAATTCAGAGTTTAGAAAACTAGATGCCATAAAAATTAAATCTGAGTGTTCTCACCTCTCGTCCTAGACAAAACCATCTCCTTTATTATTTGCATGATAACGCGCCCAAGTATCATGACAGAAATCAGATGATACACTCTCCATGGAGTCAATGCGACGAACCTACAACAGAAGAGCAGACATGCTATTGAAATGTGAGTACTTTCATCTTCATTTTTTAAATAAATTAGGTTTACTTTCTACCATGGGGGGGGGGGGCTCATGCAAGAACGGTTTCATGTTTTGAAAATCACCCAAAGTGACCTTATGAAAAGGACCTAACATCTAAGTCCTCAAAATAAGAGCCCTTGATCCACGCGTGCGTCGTTGCTGATCTCTCTCCTCTGGCCTCTCAGTCAGGCAGGGCCCGTGCTCTCTTGGGTGTGACCAACGTGGCTGGCTCCTCCCCTGACAAGTGAAGGATGACAGTGACTTGAAGCAGGGTCATGATGGCTAAAGAGCCGTAGGACATTCTATAGAGTGGCCACGCTAAATGCCCTTGACCCACTGTCCACTGAGGTTTTCTTTAATGAAAAAAATCTTGAGTACCCCTGCCCCATCTCTTTAAAATGACATTAAGAGCTGGACATGGTGGCACACACCTGAAATCCCAATACTTTGGGAGGCTGAGACAGGAGGATCACAGGTTCGAGGCTGGCCTTGTCAACTTAGCAAGATTCTCAGCAACCTAGCAAGACCTTGTTTCAAGATAAAACTAAAAAGGGCTGGGGCTGTAGCTCAGAGGTTGAATGCCCCGGATTCTCCAATCAAAACATGACATTAAGCGTCCAATTTGTTAACTCTTCCTCTTTAACATGACTACCTTTTTGTCCACCTGTTGCTTCCTCTCCAGAGAAAAATAAACTAAAAATTCTTTCCCATGAACAGCACACAGACCACGCAGGACTGTTGTTGGTTAGGCTTACAAAGGTAAGAAATGGCGAAGAAGTCACAAGTAGCTTTGAACCCTTCATACGAGACTGAAAGTTGAAACTCCCGTTTTGCACACGTTAACTGGCCGACCTGCCAATTAATACTAACTCTGATGTAATCAGAACTCACAGAAATAGTAATTTAACAAATATTTAATAGTGGTGGCAAGGCGCTTTAAAAGCAAAGAAGTTGATTTAATCGAAGGAGATGGACAGGGCGGGGGGACACCCTAAGGCACATGATGTACTTACACAATCATATCAAGGTCACTCACTGAACTGAACCTGAGAGGGAGGGAGGGGGAAGGGGTCAAATGAGAAATGTGTGCAAATATGTCGTTAACAATTTGTACCTAATAAAGATGTATGCTTACAATGCACGAATTACTACAATAAAAAAAAGAAAGAAAGAAAGGCTACATATATACAGTTGTTAGCTTCTCATCGCTGGGAAAAAATACTTGAGAAAAACTCAGGAGGAAAGATTTATTTGGACTCATGGTTCCAGAGGTTCCCATCCATGGTGGGTCGGCTCCTAAGCTCTGAACTGAGGCAAAGCCAAACATCATGGCAGAAGGGCGGGGCAGAGGAAAGCTGCTCTGCTCATGACCTCCAGGAAGCAGAGAGAGGAGAAGGGGCTTCCAATCAGATAACAGGTTCTACCTTTTACAGTCTCCACCAACTCCCAAGTCCTTCAAGTTCTATGGCCCTCAAGGGATTAACTCACTGATGAGGTTGGAGGCCTCCTGATCCATCATTTCCCCAAATCCCCTCTGAACACTGCTGCGTTGGAAACAAGCCTTCAACACAGTCTTTGGAGGAGTGTATCTAGATCCAAACGATATCGGCCTTTATCACACATGGGTAGAGAAACAAAGTCCAAAACAAGAAACATCAAGGAAGGAAGGAAAGCTCCAAACCAAGGGGGAGTTTATATAAGTGGTGTTTGGCGGGGCGTGGTAGTGCATGCCTGTAATCCTAGTGATGAGGTAGAATAGAAGGAATAAAAATTTAGGCAGAAAGGAGACCGATTGGGAAGGAAAAGGAAAAATATATTTTTAAAATGTGGAGAGTTCATAATCTCTAACCCCACCCTATAGAGTGTGTCTAGTCTGAGGCAGAAACCTCAGTGGGCCCGAACCCTTCATCTCAATGGCCCCTCTCTCCACCTGAGATTCCTGAGATCCACGGAGAGGACAAAGGCCAGACCTCACCCAGCCACCATCCGTCATTGCTATAAAACCTGAAGAAGAGGAGTTCCAGACCTCCGCTGTGCCCACCCCTTCTTGGGAGTTCTATATAAGAACTGAAAAGGCTGCAAAGACTCTTTTGGCCCCACTCTCCAGTCTCTCACTTTCCTAAACAAAACTCCTGCCTTTATCCCTGACTGGTGCGTGTTGAAATTCCTTTCATTACAGAGGCCAAGGACCCACAAGAAGTATCATGCTGACCCACGACACTAGTACTTGGGAGGCTGAGACAAGAGGACTGAGGTTCGAGGACAGCCTCAGCAACGTACCAAGACTTTCGGCAATTAGTGAAACCCAATTTCAAAACAAAAAATAAAAAGGGCTCGGGAGGGGGCGGGTGCAGCTCAGAAGTAGAATGCCCCTGGGGTTCAATCCCCAGTACCTCCTAAGAAAAAAAAAAAGTGGTGCATGAACTTGATCTAGGGAGGCTAAAATTCAGAGGAAAATAGATGCTTCTCCAAATGGTACATACAACATGAACAGAAGACTAGAGTTGGTGAAGGGTGAGATGCCTGTGGCTTTCTGAGTCATCTGGGGTGACCTCACAGGAAGTGAAGCAACAGGACAGGGCTGGAAACTGGCAGAGAAAGAAGCGAGCAAGCGAGGCAGGAGAGGCTGGGAGGCTCTAGATGGAGGATGGTAGAGGCTGGGAGGCTCTGATGATACGCTGGGGTGTTTGGTCTTTATGCTACAGGCAATAGAGAGAAAGCCAAAGGAAAATGGAATGATGGGAGGACAAGGTGGGGTAGATGGAGTAGGAAATCCAGGCCACCTCCTACACCGCCATGTAACGTGTTTGGTGAGCAGTGACTCCATACAGCAAGTCTGGGATAAGTTGTGGTAAAGCCCTCGACCAGAAGAGGTGCAACCCGACTCCTAATCTGGTTCTAATGCCAACGGCATGTGTGACCGCGGCCAGTAAAACGAGCAGGTAGACTAAGTCAGTGCTTCTTAAATCGTGGTCTCCCACTGCTATCAGGTTGGCCACCTGAAAGCTGGTTAAAACACAGATTCTCTGGCCCTTAATCCTCTGAAATGGGCGTCTTATTTACTAGTATGGGTACCCAATAAACACTTATTTATGGAATGCTTACACTGGACCACACAGCTACCAAAAAGGAAGAAATAGTAAACAAGGCGCATGGAAGGAAGGAGCAAACACAAAAGATGGCCAGTGATGTCAACATCCACGTCTTTAGCAACTATAAATTATTCTCCCCCGAGGCAGAGCCACCGCAGCGTGCTCTGCTGTATTCAGCTCATAGGTTGGTTTTAACCCACATGTGTTTGTTGTTTGATTTCTTTGGGGCCCGCCTCCTCTTGTCATTTACAATTCCTTCGTGCTCTGATCCGACGCCAGGCTCCCCCAGTTTTGCGGCATCATTATGCGGAAGTAGTGCTAAATAGTTTTTTATAAGAGATCCACTAAAAGAAATTGATTTACATGGAAAAACATAAATGAAACCCAAGTCTCAAGAAATGGTATTTATCCTTACAACTTGTAATACCTTTCGGTATTTTCCCTTCAATTCTCGTATATGTTTAAATGTTGGCTGTGGCCCACTGGCTCAAGGCCCCCAATGAGCTGTAACGGAGAGTTTGGCTCACAGGGCATTAAAAGAAATCTGCAAGTATTAGACTCATCTGTTTCGACAGAATGGTCTTCTTTGTAGAGTCAGGCAAAGCCCTAGGAGAGACAGAAAGTTCCCGCAAGCTTAAAGGTCTTCAGAGCTAGCCAGAAATCCATTTACGTATCTTTCCAACAACAAAGAAATGCAAAACCAACTGACGCAGGGAGTGCTGTTATTCTCTTAGTGGAAGTTCCAAACTTCCAGGAATAAAAAAAAATTAGGTGACAACAGGACTTCGACCCACAGACCTGGCTGCCAGACCTCATTTGGAGGGCATTGCCATGGCAACTCCCAAGAGTGCCTTGGGTATCCCCTCTGTGTCCTGGGCGTGGGTCCAGTTGGCATCTCAGCCAGGGGTCTTGCTGGTCATTACCAACCCTCGGGCAGCAGGAAAGGCAACCCAACAATCGCTCAGGGAAATGACGCCAAAATTGTTCAGAACTGCCTCATTGTTTCCTTGGTAAGTTAGCGTCTCAAGGCTTCAAGAATGAAGTATAGAAATGCTTGAGAAATAAATCTTTTTTGGGGGGGAGGAGGAGGTGACAAGGGCACTAGGGATTGAACCCAGGGGCATTCTACCTCTGAGCTACACCCCCAGCCCTATTTTATTCTTTATTTTGAAACAAGGTCTCACTAAGTTGCTGAGGTTGGCCTCAAACCTGCAATCCTCTTGTCTCAGCCTCCCTAGTCCTGGGATTACAAGCATGTACCACCACGCCTGGCTAGTAATAAATTTTTAAGATGAATACTTTGTATTTCGAAAAATCTGAACTTGGAGCCGGGTCTGGTGGCGCACGCTTGTAATCCCAGCATTCGGGAGGCTGAGACAGGAGGATCCAGGTTCTTGGCCAGCCTCAGCTACCTAGTGAGGCACTCCGCAATTTAGTGAGACTCGGTTTCAAAATAAAGAATAAAAAATAGGGCTAGGGGTGTAGCTCGGAGGTAGAATGCCCCTGAGTTCAACCCCCAGTACCGCAAAAAATAAATAAATAAATAAAATAAAATACATACATAAATAATTTATATTTGTGACTTGTAATTAAAACTTAGAATGTGTGTGTGTGTGTATGTGTGTGCATCTGTTAGTTACTGAGTAATGAACTCCAGAAAGTTCTACCTCCAAACCTATTCTTTTGTGTGTGTGTGTGTGTGGTACTGGGGATTGAATCCAGGGGCATTCTATCTCTGAGCTACACCCCCAGCCCTATTTTATTTTTTTATTTGTGAAACAAGGTCTCACTAAGTTGTGAAGGGCTTCCCTAAATGGCTGAAGCTGGCCACAAACCTGCAATCCTCCTGTCTCAGCCTCACAAGTGCTGGAATTGCAGGTGTGCACCACCACACCTGGCTTAAAGTTGGTAGACTTTGATGTGGATTTTGTTTTTGCATTCTATAAATCTACTGCCCTCCTTTTCTCTTTTAAATTCTTGAAATTTTCTGTGGAAGAAACAGACTCATTTGTCCAATTAAGTCTGCCAGATTCTGGGAACAGTCATGGTATTCTTGTGGTTTTGTCTGATATTTTTCTGTAGTATTTTCGTGGCCTGTAAATCAGCATGCTTGGTCAGATTGAAGTTCTTTTCCCTTTTTTTTTTTTTTTTTTTTTGCAGTACTGGGGATTGAACTCAGGGGCATTCTATCTCTGAGCTATACCCCCAGCCCTATTTTTTATTCTTTATTTTGAAACAGGGTCTCACTAAGTTGCGGAGTGCCTCACTAGGTAGCTGAGGCTGGCTGTGAATCCGGATCCTCCGGTCTCGGCCTCCCAAATGCTGGGATTACAAGCGTGTGCCACATGGCCGGTGGTGAAGTTCTTTTCTTTTTCCTATAAAACCCCACGGCAGGTGTTGGTATGTTTCCTCCATCAGGAGGTGACTGTGACTGCAGCAGCCATTAATGACCGCCGCCTAGGAATTAACTCCCAGAGAGCTGCATGCGAGGGAGGGTCCTCCATTCCTGCTTCCTGGTTCTCAGGGTCTCAACTCAACTCAAACTCTCAATGAGCTTCCCTCATCAATGTGTGATTACCCTGGGAGACGGGCTCGGAAGAAAGGCAGGATGGATGCTGGCCTCTTCCCTCCTATTCACCAGCTTTTGTCCACACAATGAAGCAAAGGTCACTAGGATGGTTTCTTCATTCACTTTTGCAAATTAGTGCTATTAAGAATTCAAGAAGCTGAACAGGTGTGACGTGTTTCCGTCCACTACAGCATGCATCGTGCTGACCCTCAAGCTGCCCCATCGCAGCCAGTGGCTCCCAAGTCCCTCTGGGTACAACCTTAGTAGTCTTTGATAATGAAATACTTTAAAGGAACACTGAAAATATAAAACTTACAAATGCAGTTTGAAATGTTCAAAGGAAGCAGGACATGGTGGCGCATGCCTGTAATCCCAGTATTTCGGAGACTGAGACTGGAGGATTGTAGATTCAAGGCCAGCCTCCTCAACTTAGCAAGATCCATAAGCAGCTTTGAGAGACCCTGTTTCAAAATTTAGAAAAATGTTTAAAAGGGGGCTGGGAGTGTAACTCAGAAGCAGAATGTGCTGGGTTCAATCCCAGTACCAAGAAGAAAAAAAGAAGGTTCAAAGAAGTATAACTCAATTTTTAATTAAATCTATCATTCACTGAAGATTCTCTCAAAAATGTTTGGTAAAATTTGCCAGAATTATAAACAAATTAATGTTTTGTCAGTTAAAAATGAAAGCTGAAAGAATAATGAGGGTTTTGAATGTACAACTTTACGAAGTCAAAATTTATTTTTTAAAAAGTAGTTGACTTGCCAGGTGTGGTGGCACACGCTTCTAATCCCAGTACTTAGGAGGCTGAGACAGGAGGATCCGGGTTCTCGGCCAGTCTCAGCTACTTAGTGAGGCCCTCTGCAACTTAGTGAGACCCTGTTTCAAAAATAAAGTTTAAAAAACAGGGCTGAGAGTGTAGCTCAGCGTTCAATCCCCAGTACCACACACACACAAAAAAAGTAGTTGACTTGCCAGGCGTGGTGGAACATGCTTGTAATCTCAGTACTTGGGAGGCTGAGACAGGAGGATCATAGGTTTGAGGATAGCCTCAGCAAGTAGTGAGATTCTCATCAACCTAGCAAGACCCTGTTTCCAAATAAGAAGTAAAAACAAGAAAAATTGGGCTAGGAGTATAGCTCAAAGGTAGAATGCCTCTGGATTCAATCCCCAGTACCACCACATAAAAAGTAGACGACTGAGATAGGAGGATTGCAGGTTTGTTCATGGCCAGCCTTAGCAACTTAGCAAGGTCCTCTGCAACTAAGTGGGACCCTGTTTAAAAATAAAAAATAAAATAGGGCTGGAATGTAGCTCAGAGGTAGAATACCCCTGGGTTCAATCCCCAATTCCACAAAAAAAAGAAGAAAGAAGGAAGAAGGAGGAGGAAGAAGAAAGGAGGAAGAAGAGGAGGAGGAGGAGGAGGAGAAGAAGAAGAGAAAGAAAGTAGTTGAATGAAATTGTTTCTAACTAATCTTTATATGAAAACTGTTGTATAAGACATTAAAAAAAAATCCCTGTCGACTAAGCACCCTGTGGGTGCTTCTGTTGCCTGGGCTGTTTTTCTGTTTCCTCTATTTCTCCGCAGCACTCAGAGAGAAGCTGCAGCTGTCACAGAATCCCTGAGCTGGAAGGCGCCCGGGTCATGTGACGCACCCTGTCATCTGATCCCTGAGTCCCGGGTGGAATCACCCAGCTCTCTTGAAAGGACCAGCGTTCCTTGCTGCAACCAACTGCCTACGGCACGTGTCCTATTGTCATTGTTGCCTTTCTGTGGACGAGCTCATGTCAGACATTGGGAAGACACTGATGACTAATACCCAGCCTGTCCCGGCAGACAGGCAAATGACCATGCCGAGCCACAGAACCATCCAGAATGAGGTAAGAGCCGAAAAGAGAGCCGGCGACCGCACGAGAAAGTCACAGAACGTTCTCCAGAAAAGGTGGCATCCGAACTGCGACTTCCAAAAGAAGTCAGATATGGCCGGGTAGCAGAGAGACAAATGAGGTCCAGGTCGGGGGAGCAGCATATGCAAGTGAACAGGGCCAGAGCCCAAGGCTTAGGAAGGCCCCCCACACCTCTGCCTCGCTCCCCCACAGGGAGAGCCCTGCCCTCAGCACCCAGCTCTGCATGAAGCAGCTGACAGGGACTGTACTAGGAGTTTTATACACATTCACTATTTAACCCTTACAGCAGCCCCACGAGGAAGGCACTACGATCATTCACCGGCTGCCAAACTCCTCTCACGGACACCAGATTCTGCCATGCCGTCTGCCTGCTGTCACAGCTGAGGAAACTGTCGACGGCTTACCGCTGCTTTCTGCTTTTAATTAATAGACTTTATTAGAGTAGTTTTAGGTTTACAGAAAAAAATATGTATATACATATATGATGATAGTGTGGCATTCCCATACGCTCCCTTTCCCTGTTATAACATCTTGCATTGTAAGCGTGGTACGTCTGCTATGACTGCTGTCCCTGTTGATATATATAGTATTTCTAACTGAAGCCCACCGTTTGCGTTAGTCTTTGCTTTTTGTGATATATGTTCTACAGGTCCTAACAAACGTATAATGCCACGTATCCACCATGACAGTAGTGCACCGGAGAGTTCCATTGCTCTGCGAGGCTCCCGTGCTCTACCCATTCTTCCCTGTCTCTTGGGCCCCTGGACCCTGGTCTTTTTATCGTCTCCACTGTTTAAATTTTTTCAGAATGTCATATAGCTGGTCCCAGTGGTTCATGCCTATGCCAGTACTTGGGAGGCTGAGACAGGAAAATCGCAAGTCCGAGACCAGCCTCAGCAACTTAACGAGGCTCTCAGCAACTTAGCAAGACTCCGTTTCAAAAAGAAAAATAGGGCTGAGGGTGTGGCTGAGAGGTAGAATACCCCTGGGGTTCCATCCGCAGTGCAGAAAAAAAAAAAAAAAAAAAAGAGGTAGAATGCCCCCTGTGCTCAATCCCCAGGACCACACCACACACACACAAAAAAAGTCCTATAGTTGGAATCTCACCCTATGTAGCTATTTCCTACTGGCTTCTTTCACTTAGCAATACACATTCTTCTGTATGTTTTTGTCACGTAATAGCACATTCCTTTTGATGGCTGAATCATATTCCATGGTATGATATACTAAAATGTACCCATTTACCAATTGGGAACGATTAGGTGTGATAGTCATCTGTAGGTTTTTGTGTGGGTACAAGTTTCCAACTCATTTCAGGGCAGACTTGCTTTTTCAGAGTCCTGTTAGCACGCTGGCTTATTTTGAATTTATGATCTGTTAAATCCTCCAAGGGTTGTATTTTTCAGGTGCAATTTTGAATTCTATTAATTTTGAATCCTATTCAATTTGTTCTTATTTGACAGCCCATCAATCATTCAAACCGACAGGCGTTAATGGCAGCATCAATCACGGCTGCTCTGGTCCAGCTTCAGGACAGCCATGTGCTGATATCTGCGTGTCATCAGTCCTCATTCACGCTATTGATTAGAGGCACTCATTGGTACTGGGATCCTGTCATGCCTCATTAGCAGCGTGACCTAGATTCGTGAATCAGCACTTCACGAATACACCCCATTGGGTTTGCTACTACAGTCTGTCCTACAGCTCCACAGGAAGAGACTTCTGTAAACTCCCCCGGACACCTACTGCATTCCTGAGTCTACACATCTCAGTGTTGACTCGATTGGTTCTGTTGAGAATTACTTGAGAAAGAAATAAACACCAAGATACCATGGGGCATGGTGTGAGCCAAAGGCCCTGGGTGACCTTGCTGACCTGCCCAGTGGCAGAATTCACAGAGGCAACCACCTAGCCCATTGGGGGACTCTGGGCAAATATGGCCACACACGGGCTCTCAGAGGGTCAGATATATATATACACATACATACATATACACAAACACATACACACACACACATACACATCACACACTAGGGATTGAACCCAGGGGCATTCTACCTCCAAGTTATACCCTCGGGACTTTTTATTTTGAAATAAAAATTATGTGTATAACAATACCCTTGTCTTATACAGACATCCTGTCTGTGGTTTAGCTACTACCGGAAAGGCGCAGTTCTGTGAATCACTAGGTACACTTTTTGAGCGAGACAAAACCACCTCGATGTGATGATTGCTTTAAAAACACACCGCACTGCCCAGGTGGCTTCTGAGTATCACAGCCCACGGTTGATCTCCAGCTGAGGCTGGCCACAAACCTGTGATTCTCCTGTCTCAGCCCCACCAAGGACTGGGATTACAAGCATGTGCCACCACGCCTAGCTTATTTTTATTTTTTCAAACAGGGTCTCCCTAGATTGATGAGAGTCACATTACTTGCTGAGGCTGACCTTAAACCTGTGGATCTTCCCCTCTCAACCTCCCAAGTACTGGGATTACAGGTGTATGCCACCACACTCGGCTGATCTCTTTCTTTTAAATCCACAAAATACATTGTTTTAAATACCTAAGGAAGAAGTTAATCATGAAATGGCCAGGTCAAGTAACAACTCAATTAATTAAAATCAGAGATCAAAGAAACCCAGAAACCTTTTTTTTTTTTTAATCAGAGAAGTACCTCTTGAGTTACGACAAAAAAAAAAAAAATGTGAATGAAGTGGCACATGCTTGGAATCCCAGTACTTGGGAGCTGAGACTGGAGTATCTGGGTTTGCGGCCAGCCTCAGCTACTTAGAGAGGTCCTCCACAACTTAGTGAGACCCTGTTTCCAAGTAAAGATTAAAAAAAAAAATAGGACTGGGGGTGTAACTGGGAGGTAGAATGCCCCTGGGTTCAATAGCCAATACTACAAAACAAAAATTTTTTTTGAACAAGAAGCAAGAGAGGAGAGAAAGATGGGGGTGGGGCACCTTCCTGTAGGGAGGTGAGACATCTGGGAAACAGCAGCAGGTGGGGAGGAGCTGGGCAGATGCTGGTGAAAGCCATCAGTAAGCGGGCAAGCGTCCCTCGGCAGAGTTGGAGGGGACAGGCTCGCTCTAGGAGAAACAGATCGTGGTCATCATGAATTCAGGGAATGTGCCCCGGTCAGCAAGGCGGGTGGAGGATCAGATGGGAGGGCTGGAGGCAGCGGGGAGTCTGCGCTCCACTGAGCCTGAGTCCAAGAAGCCAAGGGCAGGGCTGGCCAGGAACCAGGTCCCCCTGAGGTCAAGACAAGCTCGGCCAGGTGTGATTTGCTCTACTCTGCAGTGGGACTGTGAGGAAAGCCCTAGGTAAGCCAAGCCAGGGGCACCCCAGAACAGTGCGCCCCCAGCTCCTCAGAGCCACCTGCCACACATACTGCCTGGCGGGGCTGGGGAGTCACCCTCAGCACCCTGAGTTACCAATGAGTTAAACTCAAACCACCAGATGCAATCGTAGGAAGGAGCTAAAAGAAGAAACCAGAAGAGCAACAAAGAGCAGATGGCAAGGGAGGAGAAGGAGCGAATGGGTTTGGGGTCTGAATCACAACTGGAGAGAGCAGAGTGATCAAAACACATCCGTGTTCTCTGTCTCCGAATTTTCCTGAATGAACGGAGACACTGGTGAGGGTAAGTCCTTTCCTGCTTCATCGCCACCCCAATCACCTGAAACACTTGTTAAAACACAGACTTCTGGGGCCCACTCTGGTACATCAGCGGCCTTAGGCGTCAGGTGCCGGAGGAATCTGCATGCTAATAGCCTGGTTTATGGGCCACTGGACTGCGAAGGCCCTTTAGAACACTGCCCGTTCAAACATTCTCTGAGTCCGTAAACAGTCGCTCTAGAAACACGCCATGTAATTGATCCCGGTATCCAACTGAGCTTCTGGCCTCTCCCCTCATAAATAAACAAGTGCATATACTGGTGTCTCGTTCCATTTGGACTGCTACAACGAAACACCCGTCTAAGTGGCTATGAACAGCAGAAATTTACTTCTGACAGTCCTGGAGGCTGAGAAGTCCAAGATCAAGGTCCTGCAAACCTGGGGGCTGGTGAGGACTTTCTTTCTGGTGAATGGAGGGCACCTTACTGTGTCCTCCCTCACATGATAGAAGGGGTGAGGGGTCTTTCATGCTCCTTGATATGGGCACAGTCTCAGTTAGGAGGGCTCCATCCTCATGCCCTAATCACCTTTTCAAATGCCCCACCTCCTAATACTATCACAGTGGGGATTAGATTTCAACACGTGTGTGTGTGTGTGTGTGCACACGCACACATGCACGCGTGCATGGACTGAGAATTGAACCCAGAGGCGTTCTACCTCTGAGCTACACAGTCCTATTTTGATCTTTATTTTGAAACAGGGTCTCATTAAGTTGTGGAGGGCTCCACTAAGTTGCTGATGCTGGCCTCAAACCTATGATCCTCCTGTCTCAGGCTCCCATGTACTGGGATTACAAGTGTGCACCACCACACCCGGCTTCAACAGAGGAATTTTGAGGGACCATCAACAGTCCATTGCAACTGGATGCCAGGCAGAATAACAGGTGCCGAAGAGGCCCCTACGACTAGCTCTCGGGAGCAGGCAGCAAGATACAGGACACATCCTAATGAATTCAATGAAACTTCCCAAGCATTCCCAAGAAAGACATCAGCTGACGGATACTTTCCCATCTCCATCGCACTTACTGTTAGGAAACAACACGATGACTTAATATACAAGGAAGTCACCTCTTAAGATATAAACTTGGAGCTGGGCATGGTGGTGCATGCTTGTAATCCCAGCATTTGGGAGACTGAGACTGGAGGATCCAGGTTCTTGGCCAGCCTCAGCTACCTAGTGAGGCACTTGGCAACTTAGTG
This sequence comes from Graphiurus murinus, assembly GCA_004027655.1. Classification (NCBI taxonomy): domain Eukaryota; kingdom Metazoa; phylum Chordata; class Mammalia; order Rodentia; family Gliridae; genus Graphiurus; species Graphiurus murinus. The sequence continues at coordinate 13,756 of PVLC010039467.1, forward strand.
AGACTCTGTTTCAAAATAAAGAATAAAAAATAGGGCTGGGGGTATAGCTCAGAGGTAGAATGCCCCTGAGTTCAATCCCCAGTACCACAAAAAAAAATAAGATATAAACTTGGGTCTTCTGAACTCTGCTTCTCTGCATCTACTTACATAGCATGGTGGGGTCCCTTGGCATCCTGCTGGTTACGGTTTGGATGTAGGGTATCCCCAGACAAGCTCAGGTGCTGGCGATGTAACAATATTCAGAGGTGAAATAACTGAATCAAAGATCTAGCCTCACCAGTGAATAATAAATCCACTCATGAGTTAATTTTTTTTTTTTTTTTTTTTTTTTTTTTTGCGGTACTGGGGATTGAACTAAGGGGCATTCTACCTCCGAGCTATACCCCCAGCCCTATTTTTTATTCTTTATTTTGAAACAGGGTCTCACTCAGTTGCGGAGTGCCTCACTAGGTAGCTGAGGCTGGCCTCGAACCCGGATCCTCCTGTCTCAGCCTCCCGAATGCTGGGATTACAAGCGTGC
>PVLC010039468.1:0-14272 GCA_004027655.1 Graphiurus murinus
AAAAAAAAAAAAAAAAAAAAAAAAAAAAAAAGTTGGAGAGAGGAAAAAAGATTAGAGGAAGAAGGTCCTCAGTATCATGGAACAAAAGAATAAATTGATCCAAGAAGGAATGATGAACAAGTTGTGTCAAATGTTGCTGTGGAGTCAAATATGCTGGGCACAGAGATACGGCCACTGGAATAAGTAACATGGAAGTTATCTGTGAGCTTGACAAAAGCCTTTGGAGGTGAAGGAGATGTGACATAGTGGAAAAGGTCTACTACTACCTAAACAGCTCTTCTCAAGAGTTTTGGTGCTCAGAATAGAAAAATGGGGTCACAATTGGGTCCCTATATTGTAACCTCTGCCTTTACAGCATGTGTGACACCTCCAAGTTGGCCCTCTGATTTTGGCTGGACTTGGGACCAAGTTCTTCATTGAACTATATATCGGATAAAGTCTTTTCCTAAATCTTAACTCCAAGACAAGAATTGTACATCTACCTGTCAGATCACTTTGAGTATAAATTTCTACCTACCAGATTCTCCAGATACAGTAATGGTAAGCTTCATGCTCAGCACATATGACCGGAAGTGAAAGAAACACAAATTTTTTCTTCTAAAACCAGAAAGGTTCTCTGCACCTGATGGTACTCAGGTCCCTAAACAGCATGACCATTAAGAAGATGGGTGGCGATGGTAAGAAAGTCAGAGCCTTCACATCAATAATCCTCATATGCAAGGTGTCAGATGGTTTCAATGCTGGGAACCATTTAAACTTAATTTTTGACTCATCAATACATTCGCATCATACAAAAACAAAAAGTAAAAAGGATGCTCAATTTCCATAGGACACCTGTCCCCCTGCCTCTCAGTTCAATTCCTCTGAATAAACCAATGATTTTAGTTTCTTGACCATTCTTTCATACATACCTGCAAACGTATGCATATTCTTTCCACTCTTCATCATTTGACAAACTTGACATTATACCCTTCATTCCATTCTGCATCTACAAAGCCAGCAATTTCATGGCATGGAGAGAAGTGGATTTTTGTAGGTCCACGTAATAGCTACTGAATTCATGAAAAACATTTCTGAGTTGTTCATTACAGAGTAGGCATGATAAATGGAGTCTAAGTCAACTTCCAGTGTGTTCAGGGGTGCCTGTTGAATGATATTGAACTTTGAGGAGGTAAAAGGTACCTAGAAGAAAAAAAAATGGTAAGAGATTCAACATTTATGCCTAAGTGATTTTTGTTACTGGGGATGACAATGGAACCTTGCCATCACCCTCTCCCTTCCAGCACTTCTGGGAAAGTCCTGATCTCCTGCCAGCACACCCACAGGTCCTTGACCAGCTCTTTCTAAAGTTAATCAGCCGCCAAGATCAGCACCTGTCTCCTGTCAAAATTGGCTTTGTGTTGCAGACACCTCTCTCTTGGCTGACCATCCTTGTAACCCTTCCATCAGGCCTTACCAGGTCACCAGGTCCCCAGGTTCCTAGTTTAAGATCCCTGCCTCAGCTGGCTGCATGCCTGTGCCCCTCTCCAAGGAGGGGGCATATGCCTCCTGAATGTGAACCAATTCGAACATTAAAAAAAAAAAAATAGAACCCAGTTTTTAAATGGCCGTGCAACATGCCAAGTGTAGTGAAGCTCATTTTCAGAGGATTTCTGGCTGTCATAACAGCACTGTGTCCGAATGACTCAGTCATCACCAAGGCAAGGAGAGCAATTTTATCTCACATTTGACCGGATAACAGGAATTGTGATTAGAAGTCAACTTTTGAGATGCTTTTGAACAGCTACTCGTAATTATATCAATTAATGCACTACATAGCTTTACTGTTTGTGAAGCACTTTTGTGTGTATTGCCAAGCTATGTTGCAGAGTGAGATTGTCATACCATGTTAGAGAGTGAGGGTGGCTCCATGGAGAGAACAGAATTGAATTGTTTTACTACCCAAGCATAGAAACAGGGAGAAAGCAGACAGGTTCTTACAAAAGAGAATATCAAAGCTGACCCCCTATGCTAAGCAAAGAGCTAAGCACAGAAGAATGAACTCCAATCCCAGAAAGGCTGAAAAGAAGACACTGCCAATTCAAGGATTTGAGATAAACACATCATGGGAGGATGGTCAGGCCAAAATGAGGCCCTATAGCAAAATGTTCCAGACTTTGCTTTCATTTATAACATGGGTAATACATACCTTTGTATTAAAACAAACCAACTGGAGATAAACCAAAAGAAAATTTAGACTCTTCTGTCTTTTCTGGCCTGTTCTCAGGAGAGTTGTCTGGAATTCATCTCTACTGATGCCTCACTTTTCTGCTTCTTTCCTTTCTTCTCCAAAAACTGAGTGGTTCCCTGTCTGACCTGTTTCTTTGTCCAGTGATTTGGGAATAAGCATCTTCCTAACTGTTGATGACTCCGTATAGAATTTAACTGATAGTAAGTGCATTTCCTGGACAGTTGATACTCAGAGTTATCTCTTGTCTCAGAGACTGAATAGCATGATATATCACTATATACTGTGAAAGAATTAGCTTGGCTGATGTGACAGCCTTGAATGCCAAGCAAAATCATGATTCATCATATCTGGTAATTTTGAGTTGCCAATTGTGAATAAATGTTTTCTGTATGGTACTTTCCCTGAAGAGTCTTACCGGATTGGCTTATATGCATCTCCCTCACTCCATTTGCCAATTAAGTTCCTTTGCATGAAATAGGTACTGAATACATGTTGACGAATGAAAGTTCTCTTTCCTAGAATGTGATGAGGTTCATGGTGAAATTGGCTGATTCAGGAGGCCTGGTTTGCATGAACACTCACAGTGTAAATTCATATTTGGATGAGGATGCAAGCTAAATCATTGAAGAAAATTTCCCTCTTGAAATAAAATGTGTGAGAGTGTGAGGGTTAATGGCATGGGTGAAATGTGATGGGTCTGGTTGTGAGCGGGATGTGAGTGTGTGCCGGTGTACATACATTATTACTCCATTCCTAGACTATTGGGTTTTCCCAGCATGTGACCCTTCACACCAGAAGCAAACTCTTGGGATTCTTTCTTGTCTGAAAGTCCTCTTCTCAAGTTTCCCCAACCTCTAGAATTATTATCCATTTTATAATGGTTGTAGCCAAATGCCTCAAGTGAAAATTGATCTCAATCTTGGAGAAAATCTGCCAAAGTAGACTCCTGTCATTCTGGGCAGGATACAAAGTGGAGTGAACTTTACAGAATGAAGATCAGGGATTAACAAGGGAATATAGGTAGGGCGGGAAGGTGTTCAAGGAGATTAATACTTGCCAAGCATTTCTGAAACATGCTTAAGGGGATTTCTCCAGCAATCTCTAACAGTGTTAAACCTGGAGTCGCCCCAAACCTTATCCTGGCCCAGGGATGTGGTGAGGAGCAGGATAGACACAGGAGACACGAGATGAGAATAAGTGCAAAGAGGAATTGAATTAGAGGAAGAAAAGAGAGAAATTATAAGTGGAATCAATGAAAATGATAAATATTTGTTTGTTTTGCTGAATGTCCTGTAAAAATTTATCAATAGCCTTTTTCTTGGGAGACTGTAAAGAATATCCATCCATCCACCCACCAACCCACCCAGCCACTCATCTATCCACCTATCCTGCCCTTTTTCGAAAGGTTTTAAATTAATTCTCCAATGCACATTGTATATGATGGCATAGTATAAGCTATAATTGGGGAAATAACACAGAAATACAAACATGAAGCCAAAAATAGAGCCAAGAGTAAGGCTGACCATGCACACTTGTGGCTAGAGCACTCTGCCTATCTGAGGGACTCTGCCCTGTGGCAGTGACACCCTGACCAGAGTAAATGTCCTGCTAAAACTGGGGCTTTGGTCTGTGGCAAACATCTTCCCGTCCAGATCTGACTCTCTAGTTGTATCTTGCTTGGGCTCAGACACACCTAGTTGGGGCTGTGTGGGTGGCCTTTGTATGCAAAAGGGAAGGATGAATGTGTGTGTTTCTGAGTATTGTATATGTAAAAAAAAAAATGCAAAATTTGCTTCAGTAGCATAAGGCAAATTAACAGAAAGAACCTGCCAAACTCGAGGAGGGGAAAAAAAAAAACAACCCTTGTCAGAGGTTATAAAACAGCAACATTAATTTTTTCAGAGCTCAAGAAATAGCAAATTTTAAAACCTTTTAATTTTCAGAGTTAAAGAAAAACAGATTTAAAAGTGTGTTGACAGGACCTATGAGACTCTTTTCTTAGCTGACATCTCCCTCTACTGACAGTGCCTTCTCTCAGGTTCCCTTTGCAATTCAGCAGGGAAGGCCTTTGAAAGTGATAAGCCTGTGAAGTGCCTTTGGGTCTTTGCTTGCAGACTGGAGAAGGGCCAGGTTTTAGGGTGAGGATCATAGATCTGTTTGGGATGTGGGGAATTGGAGCCATCCAGGTTCAATCTGCAATAGGATGCATATATCTGGAGCTCAAAAGAGAGACCTCAAACAACGATAAAAGTGAGAGAGTGGTCAGTAGGAAGAGAGAGAGAGAGAGAGAGAGAAGGAAGACAAGAGGACTATGCTCTGACCTTGAGAGTCTCTAATACATGAAGGTTGGATAGATGGATACCAGCAACACAACACAAATTCAGTGACTTATTCTTCTGAATGTCCTTTGACAGCAGATCCTACTGGGGGGTTACATGTTTCACTTGCATAATCCCAGGGTTGGGAATCTCACTCCTTCTTCATTATGTGAGGATTTTGTTGTTAGAAAGCTTATACTTTTGGTGGGCTGGAACCTGCCTCCCCACAATTTCTATCCTTTTTTCTCATTCTCTCATTAGACATAATAAAGATAGAATCTGTCACCTCACACATTTACCCAATAAATGCTTCTTCTTCCCAAATCCCATGAGATGAACATGATAAAATGGTTTGATTTCTAGTTCTTTGTATATTCTAAATATTAGTCCTCTATCAGATGAGTAGCTGGCAAAAATTTTCTCCCACTCTGTGGGTTCTCGGTTGAGGTGCTTGATAGTTTCCTTTGCTGCACAGAAGCTCTTCAGTTTAATGCAATTTCATGTACTGATATTCCTTTGAGTTACTTGTGCCTTTGGAGTCTTGTTGAGAAAGTTTTTACCTGTGCCTATGTGTTGAAGTGTTGGGCCTATGCCCTCTTCAAGTAACTGCAAGGTATCTGGCCTGACTTCCAGGTCTTTAATCCATCTTGAATTGACTTTTGTGCAGGGTGAGAAACAGCTAAGAAAACAAATAACCCAATCAAAAAATGGGCAAAGTATCTAAATAGACATTTAACAAAAGAAGAAATAAAAATGGCCAAGAAATGTATGAGGAAATGTTCAACATCATTAGCAATCAGAAAGATGCAAATCAAAACTACCTTCAGATTTCACCTAACCCAAATTAGAATGGTAATCATCAAAAACACAAACAACAAAAAATGCTGGCAAGGGTATAGAGAAGTGAGAACCCTAATACATTGTTGGTGGGATTGCAGATTAGTGCAACCACTTTGGAAAACAGTATGGAGGATTCTCAGACAAATGGGAATGAACCTACCATATGATCCAGCAATACCACTTCTGGATACTTTGGAAAACAGTATGGAGGATTCTCAGACAAATGGGAATGAACCTACCATATGATCCAGTAATACCACTTCTGGATATCTACCCAAAGAATGGAAACCAAACTATCAGATCAATGCATGTGTATCTATGTTTATAGCCACACAATTCACAATTGCCAAACTATAGAACCAGCCAAGATGTCCATCAACAGATGAATGGATTATGAAACTATGGGATATGTACACAATGGAATTTTACTCAGCCATAAAGAAGAACAAAATCATGTCATTTGCAGGGAAATAGATGGACCTGGAAAACATTATGTTAAGTGATATTAGTCAGTCACAAAAAGTAAAAAAAATCCTATGCTCTCCCTAATATGCAGAAGCTAGGGAGAAAGTAGGACATAAAAGGGACTCTAGACAAAGAAGGAGAAACTTTAGATGACCAAAGAAGGTGACTTAACTGAAGGCGATGAGGGGAGGAGGGAAACACCCTACTGAACATGATGTACTTTCACAAATATATCAAAGTCAGTCACTAAACTGAACTAGAGAAGGAGGGAGGATGAGGGAGTGAGGCAGGAATTGGGGAAGGGATAAATGAGAAATGTGTGCATGTATGCCTTTACCAGCTTGTACCTAACAAAGGTGTATGATTACAATGCACCAATAAAAAATGGTTTAATTTCCCACTTCAATATATATTTCCTATTTTTCTCCCACCCTACTAAAAACCCTTGAGAAAAGCTATGTCTTATTCCCCTCGCTCTGCAACCTCCAGCCTATCAAACATTTAATGGGGGCTTTCTGTGTAGCAAGTGCTTCTCAAGCATGATCTCTTTACCCATTTGCATTAAGTGAAGAAGCAAGGCACCATTCTCATCTCCATTTACAGATGGTGAAACTGAAGTTCACAGAGATCTGGAACTTGTACAAGGAAGGTCACATAGCCAGTGGTTGATACAGACTGGCTTGAAAACCAGGTGTTTCTGACATCAAAGCCTGAGCACTTAAATCAATGTGATACTGTTTTTCCCCTAGACAGCATCAAGTATAGAAAAAGCTTATAGTAGTGTTCACTGGTCTGGACCAAATAGTGATGATACCTATTTGACAAATGATAAATTAGGGTCAAGAGCTTATAGACAAAACACACAAAATTTTGTCTCTAGACCCAAGTGTCTGCTCTTCCTCCTCTCAGCTTCTGTAAAGCAGCTCGCCTGCCCAGCTTGCCCCATCAGTTTAGCAGTCCTGACTGTGCTTCCTCTGATTGACTCCATCTGGGGTGCAGCTTCCACTCCCGCCATCCAGGACTCCTGGTCCTAATGATTTAGTCAGTGCTTCCGGCCCCCATTATTCTGGATTTCCCACATGGCAACAGATTCCTGAAAGCTATGTTTTGGGTGTAATTGGTTCCCACTAATCAGTCTTCTCACCTTAGGTAAGTTATTTAATTCCATTGATTCTTGAGTTTCTTATCTTTAAAATGGGAATAAGAAATGGTGCTTGATAGTTATGTTGTGAAATTCACTGATAATATAAGATAAATGCCCAGTGCAGGGCCTGTCACACACCAGATCTATTCAAAAGTAGTGACTCTTAGCAGCCTGTGGATAGAAACTGAAAAGTCTGTCCCTGGAGAATATGAATAATCAGAGGAAATTGAGAGAGCAAAGGAAGAAAGGAGTAAGAGAGCAAATCATGTGCAGGATCGTGGAAGCCATAGAATAAAGGTTGTCTTTAGTTCCTATTTTCTAATAGATGGGCAAGAATCTCTGTCTTTCATTAGGCAAAGAGATACATGGGTTTGAGAGGCTTGCTTTTTCTCTAGAGAAGTAGGGATAGAGACAGATGGCAGAGATATAAAAAAAAAAAAGAGTGCAAGTTCTTATGGAAATGAAGGTAGATATTGATGATTACTTCTAAAGTTTGGGAAAGACAGCAAAGGAGCAGGTTAGCAATCTGAGGGCAATGAGTTGATGTCAAGTAGACGACAGATAAATGCTCACAGAGCCGATGCTGATGGAGCAGCTTTTTAAGTAAATATGCTTGAAGTTAGATTAAATTATTTTGATAATATTGACATTCCTGGGTCTGGGGCATCTATAAAGGTTTTGGGGGGAAAAGTTGGGAGGATTATATAGTGTCTTCAGCCAATAAACAAAGCACATCTGAGGATCCAGAGTATAAGGTAAAAACTCCAGTGGTATACACCTGTAATCACAGTGACTCTGGAGGCTGAGGCAAGAGATGGGGAAATCAAGGCCAGCCTGGAAACTTAGAAAAATGCTGTTGGAAGAAAGAAAGCTTTTACCTCATGCCCTGCAATAAGATTTGTGTCAGAGAAGACCAATTTTGGGGTGGAAGGCGATCATCACAGGCTTGGAGATGGACAATGGTGAGTCTGAGTATTTTTATACTTTTATTGTTGCATTATAGTCTTTTTTATTTTTTATTTTTTTGCGGTACTGGGGATTGAACTCAGGGGCATTCTACCTCTGAGCTCTACCCCCAGCCCTATTTTTTTATTCTTTATTTTGAAACCAAGTCTCACTAAGTTGTGGAGTGCCTCACTAAGTAGCTGAGGCTGGCGGCGAACCCGGATCCTCCGGTCTCAGCCTCCCGAATGCTGGGATTACAAGCGTGCGCCACCACGCCCGGCTGTTGCATTATAGTCTTATAGTCTCACATCGTAGGAGTATTTGAATCCACTTGCAAACATCTCCTGAGATTCTTACCGCCAAGCTGACTGAAGGCTGGTTGAAAACTAATTAATTTGTTTCCTTCCACCCATTCCCTGGACCCAACCCTCCACTTATTCAGTGCTCTTAGTTAACAGAAATATCCATAGCCTCAGCTGTGTAGGAATGGGGCAGTGTGTAAATGACTTGTCATTCACTATAGATCAGGGCTTTTTTTTTTTGTACTGGGGATTGAACCCAGGGTCAGTCTACTGTTGTACAACCCTCTGAGTCCTATTTTTTTTTAAACAGGGTCTCACTAGGTTGCTGAGACTCTTGCTAAGTTCCTGAGGCTGGCTTAGAACCTGTGACCTTCCTGTCTCAGCCTCCCAAGTACTGGGATTACAGGTGTGCACCACATCTGACAGGATTCTTATATTTTGATGTGCTTGAGAATTATTTGGGGATATTTCCCAAAAGCAGACTCTCATTAACTCAGTGTGGAGTGGGGCCTGGCAGTCTTGATTTGGCTACCGAGGCTGCAGAGTGAGAGTGGTAAACTTACTGAGGCAGCAAAGTTATAGTGTACCTGACACTGTGTTGCCAACCCCACCATGGTTAGTTACATTTGGTGAGGACCAGAGACACTCTTGGTGTCAGTTCAGCTTTAGAACTCATTTTCTTCCTTTCCCTAACCCCACCTCCACCCCAACCCCTGCCCAGGAAAATGCAAATAGCAAAAAATTCAGTAATGGCAGATCCTTAGAATCCTGAATTTACAGATTAAAGGTTTTTTCTCCAGTTTTCTTTGGGCTGGGATGGGGAGGGGAATATTTTTTTTTTCTTTATTAGCTCCCAGAAGCCTTGAGGTATGTGTGTGTGTGTGTGTGTGTGTGTGTGTGTGTTGTTTTGTACCCTGGTGGTTTGGCACAAACCCACTTTTGTTGATTTGGTATTTCCTCTGTGGATAAACTTTCTGGCTTTGGGGAAAGCCTCCCTCTCTTATGAGGCACTTTTAATCTGCAGGATCTCCATTTAGCTTAATTGGCATATTTATGTATTGAGATGGGTGCCTAGAGGGCTTGAGCCCCAGCATCTTTTGTATAAATTGAGAAAAAATGAAATGAGCTGTTCTCACAGTTGTGTGCCCTTCAGTCATGGAGTGCGCTAAAAGGCTCATCATTTACAGGCTGCGAACACGCGGGAAGATCAATAGGCGTAATGCAACCTGGAGCCATTTAGAAAAGCAAAACTCGGGGTTTTCAAAGCCCAATTACTTCAGGAGCTTGGCCATTACTAATTCCCTGTTAAATCCTTCCTGGGCCTTCATACTGGTGTTAAGGAATGGCCTTAACTCCAGATGAATCATCCTCCAAAGGCTAAACCGAGAGCCTTCTGCTGAGGGTTGGACCATTTGTAAGCTCTAGGGAACTGACTGCTCCTGGTCAGCCCCCTCTGATCACAAGCTCAGCTGCAGACTGTCACTTCTCAGGTCACTTCTGAAGCCCAGCATGCTTTGAAGGCAAGTGTGGGAATTGATTCTTATTAGTTTAATATAGCTATGGCTAATGGCTTATAGATTTTTATATACTCTGGCCCTGCTCAGCATGTCTATTAAGTCTCTATTAAGGTTGACAGAGGAGAAAGAAGGTCAAAGGGCCTGGGACAAATGCATGGCTTTTCTGCAAGCCAGGCCAAGAAATGTCTCCTTAACAAGAGTTCTTATGACCTCTTGGAGACTAGAGAAAGAAAGAGGGGCCTTTTGGTTGACACCAGGGAAATTTGCCCCCTTCCCCCCAGCTTGAGAATGCCTGTCTTGCTAAGGCCAGAAGGAGTGTTAAGGTTAGCACAAATGCCCTGCTGGGCTGAACTGATAAAACACATACCTGTGAGCCAGCTGCCCTTGGAGTTTTCAGCTCCTGTAGTGATCCTGCAGCAGCTGCATTCACCTGGAAACTGCAAAGGTGAACTTACTGGGAAAAGGATCTCTGCAGAAAGAGTTAAGGATCTCAGAATGGGATCATCTTGGATCATCTGGGAAGGCTGGAAATCTAATGACGAATGTCCTTTTAAGAAGATAATGTGCATGATGTACTTTCACGAACATATCAAAGTCAATCACTAAACTGAACTTGAGAAGGAGGGAGGAGGAGAGAGTGGAGTGGGAATTGGGGAAGGGTTAAATGAGAAATGTATGCATGTATGCCTTTATCAGCTTGTACCTAAAAAAGATGTATGATTACAATGCACCAATTAAGAATAAATAAATAAATAAATAAATAAATAAATAAATAAATAAATAAAATTTTATTGTCATGAAAAAAAAAGATACTGATATAGGAGAAAAGGCACTGTGAAGATGGAGGCAAGAGGAGCAGACAAAAAGTATCAAGCACTGTGGGCAAAGAGAAGAGCATAGGAGAGAAGCATGGAAGACATTCTCCCTCGGAAGGAACTGATACTGCCAGCAACTTGATTTCTGGATTTATGGTCTCTAGAATTGTGAGTGTGAGAGCAGCCCTGGGAATCAAATACAATGATAAACTACACAGGCTGCTGGTTCCTCCCTCCAAAATCAACCCTGGAGAAACCCTAGAACCAAAAAGAAATGTGGGCTCTAGAAATTAGTGATTAAAGCCAGGCACGGTGATGCACACTTGTAATCCCAGTACTTGGGAGGCTGAAACCGAAGGATCACAGGTTTGTGGCCAACCTCAGCTACTCAGCTACGTAGTGAGGCCCTCCACAACTTAGTGAGACCCTGTTTCAAAATAAAGAATAAAAAATAGGACTGGGGTGCAGTTTGGAGATAAAATGCCCCTGGGTTCCTTCCATCCCCAGGACCGCAAAAAAAAAAACAAAAAACAAAAAAAAAAACAGTGATTTTAAAAAGTACACCGTGCCTCTAACAAGACAAAGTTGCTTTGTGCTAGCCCAGTTAGGTGGCTACAACTGCAACGGAGGGTGACCCAAAGCAGTGTTGCCAAAAGAAGTTGGAAGAAAGCTTATTAAAGTCTGCACATGCCTCTCCTCTAGGTGATTTGGTGTAATCACTAACTGACTCCTTGCTGCAAAAATCCCTGCAATTTTCTATGGTTTTTCTGCCAGTGCCTGCAGGGTCATGGACAAAGCCTTGCAGGGGTAGAGTGTTGAATAAAAGAAGGCATGATGCTGAGCGGTCAGAATTTTTATCCCTCTCTACCTCCTTCTCCTCTAATCCCAAAGCTATTGCCGACAACCTAGGGAAGCGACTCCCTCTCCCTAGGGCCACTTCTCCCTAAGGTACAACCCTGACCAGGCAAGTTGCCCAGTAAGAAGGCAGCAAACCATGTAGATTAACAGTGGTCCTGTGTGTGGGTACCCAGGGCTCCCTTCTGAGGCTCACCCCTTCCCTCTCCTCTAACTCATCTGATTTCACACAGAGGAGCCCTTCCATCAAAAGTGGGATTATGGGAACAAGAATTGAAATGAACACAAAAATGCTTGTGATTAGGCAATATGTTAGATATATAAACCAAGAACAAAAAATAGAAAAAGAACTAAATGAAAACTATAAGGCTGGGGGTATAGCTCAGTGGTAGAGCACCTGCCTACTATGCACAAGGCCCTCGATTTGATATCCAGCACGCACACACACACACACACACACACACACACACACCACAGAGAGAGAGAGACAGAACTATAATATTTTAAGTAAATAATATAATAGATGGGATAAATAATAGACTTAATATAGCTGAAGAATGAATCAGTGAGTTGGAAGATCAGTTTATAATGAATATGTTAGATAATACTTTGATATTGTTAATGCATAAAGAACCTGTATAAATTTTAAAAATGACCAAACTCTAACACTCTGGTTTTTAAATATGCAAAGGATATGAGCAAAAAATTCCCAGTAGAAATGTGAAAGAACAATAAAAAAATTCCAAGTTACTAACAATAAAATAAATCTAAAATCTAGCATTTAAATAATGTTTTAAAACCCAAATTAGAGGAAATATAAAGCAATTACAATGATCAACTTTAGGTGTCTGGAAACTGCTTAAATACAAATGTCATTATCATTATAGAGTTATGGTACAAAAGCTGGGTCTTGATAGAAAACTTAGAAGGCAGGAGGGTGTGGTGATGCATGCTTGTAATCCCAGTACTTGGGAGGCTGAGACTGGAAGATCTGGGTTCGTGGCCAGCCTCAGTTACTTAGTGAGGCCCTCTACAACTTAGTGAGACCCTGTTTCAAAAATAAAGAATAAAAAATAGGACTGGGTGTCTAGCTTGGAGTAGAATGCCCCTAGGTTCAATTCCCAGTACTGAAAAAAAAAAAAAAAAAAAGGCAGGAAGCCAGGCATGGTGGCACACACTTGTAATCCCAGTACTTGGGAGGCTGAGACCGGAGGATCTGGGTTTGAGGCCAGCCTCAGCTACTTAGTGAGGCCCTCTGCAACCTAGTGAGACCTTGTTTCAAAATAAGGAATAAAAAATAGGCTAGGGGTATAGCTTGGAGGTAGAATGTCCCTGGGTTCAATCCCCAGTACCACACACACACACACACACACACACACACACACACACACAAAAGAAAAAAAAGAAAAGAAAGAAAGCAGGAGGGCAGCACTGGTTACAGAGAAAGAAGGTCAAGCATTACCAAAGAAGGTCAGTGAGATAGGCACTACCATAAGTTGCTGGTTTTCAACATCTTTGGACAGTAATTTTATAGTATTTATTAAGATCCTTATTATCTCTTTGTAGTCCAAAAATCTCTAAGTTGTGTTCAAAAAAAAAAATCCATTGATTCAGCTGCTCTTTCAGAGGAAATCCATTGCATGCCTTCTCTCTTGTTGCTCACAGAGGCATTCTATTCATCCATTCGCCTATTCTGGAATTCACTGTAGTGAGTTCACTGGCATCAGGCTTTGCTAAACTTCAAGAAGATCAGTTGCCCTCTGGGTGACAAGGCAGAAAGAAGGAAAATGTCTCCATCCTTGATGGCTGTGGCTATCATACATGCCTTCTACTGCTTACCTCAAAAATACACTCTAGTTGAGTGTGACAGTTCATACCTGTAAGCACAGTACTTGGGAGGCTGAGACAAGAGGATCACAAGTTGGAGGCCAGCATCAGAAACTAAGCAAGATTCTTAGCAATTTAACAAGACTGTTTCAAAATAAAAAATAAAATAGGGCTGGTAGTGTAGTTCAGAGGTAGAATGCCCCTGGGTTCAATCCCCAGTAACACACACATACACACACACACACACACACACACACACACACACACACACACACACATTGAGTCTATATACATAAGTGTGTATGTCTGTCTGATCAGGTGTCTTGTTACCAGCAGAAAAATGCAATTCAAAGCTAAAAGATTCATAAAGGTTTTGAACTCTGTTAACCCTGTTCACTAGCATACTTGCTGTAAATTGCTCAGATCTTTAGTATGAGACTTTCCTTAATTGCTGAGTAGTTGCTTTTCTGGTTAAAATTTTTCAAATCCAGCTTTTTGACAAATCTGGAGCAGGTGATTGATGATGCATGGAGAGGTGTTATCTAAATAACACACAAAAATGAGAAGATATAGACTTAACCATAAAAATAATCCATAAAATATGTTTTCTCTGGTTTTCAAATGTAGCTCAGCCTCCACCTAATGACTCTTATTGGCCTCCAAACCGAAATGAAGGAACTGGTAAAAGATGGGCCAGATGAACTTCAATGGCCAAACACACAGGTTATCCAAAGGTGCAAGGCAAAGTGGGCCTCACAAGTGGGTCTGAGAGGTATGGCCTCAGCCATTCCTGGAGGAATCCTCCTTCCTCTAGACTCTCTTAGGCAGGCACCTTGGCGTCTTGCTATAAATTTGTGTCACTTTACTTAGATCCTTGTTGGGAAGGGGCTAGAAGGGAAAGGTTCCAGTTAATGAGGATACTCAGGAAGAGTAAGTTCATTACTAGACCCCACAGTGTAGATCTGAGGAATTTAGAAAGGACTGTGCTTCTAATCCAAAGGCAGCAGTTCTGAA
>PVLC010039469.1:0-14285 GCA_004027655.1 Graphiurus murinus
TATTTTAAAATGGGGTCTTGCTAAGTTGCTGAGAACCTTGCTAAGTTGCTGAGGCTAGCTGTGAATCTGAGATCCTTCTGTCTCAGGCTAAGAAGTGGTAGAAAGCCTGGGTCACCAAGTGAGAAGTTTACTTCTCCTGGACTGTGATACCTTGGGTTAGTCACTCTCCTGGTGAAGACCTCACTTTCATTTTTTTTTGGTACTGGAGATTGAACCCAAGCTACACTCCCAACCCTATTTTATTTTCAAACAAGGTCTCACTAAGTTGCTGATGGTCTCACTAAGTTGCTGAGGCTGGCCTTGAACCTACTATCCTCTTGTCTCAGCCTCCCAAGTACTAAAATTCTAGGTGTGCACCACCATGCCCAACTCTCACTTTCTTATCTCTAAGGTAGTTGCTTTGCCGGGTTAGTAGGTTGTTGTGACAATAAAATGAGATCTTTTTGTGGGGAAGTACTTTTTTTTTTGTGGTATTGGGGGTTGAACCCCAGTCCTATTTTTTACTCTTTATTTTGAAACAGGATCTCACTAAGTTGCAGAGGGCCTCACTAAATAGCTGAGGCTGGCCACAAACCCAGATCCTCCTGTCTCAGCCTCCCAAGTACTGAGATTACAAGCGTGCGCCACCAGGCCGGCATGAAAGTACTTTTTAACAGTAAAAGCATCCCTAAAGTTACAATGTGACTAAAGATGAAGGATTCTGGAAAACATTTTCAAGTTAATGTATTCAGGTACTGAACACATCTAAGCTCCTCCCATAGGCAAGAGCTTATTATAGGTGAGTTGACAGTTTGTTGGCCAAGGATAAAAACCATGCAGAAAATAGAGGGGTTGCAATTTTAAGCAGGATGATGTGGCAGTTTGCTGCAATCCTACACCCTGATAAATCACACTTTTGTATGTCTACACCCTCTTGCAATAGGTTCTACTGTTCCTAACAGGCCAGGAGCCAAGTCCCTGAGAGGCCTCAAAGCTTCCACCTTTCCCTTTTGAAACATTCGTGTTATTGTGTAAGGGAGGCAGGACTAGAATGAGATACCCCATGAAGGGAGAGGTCTTGCCAACAGCAGCAACGCCCAGCCTGCCAGGGGGGCAGCCTTTCTCCCTCTGGTCCCAGTGGAGCTGCCCAGCCACCCCAGTGAACCCAGCAGGCCCACAGAATTGTGAGAATAATGAACTGGTGTTTTCAAGGGCCAGACAAAGCCTATTTGAGAAAGTGTTATTTATTTATTTATTATTTATTTTATTTATTTTTTGTGGTACTGGAGATTGAACGCAGGGTCAGTCTACCTCCAAGCTACACCCCCAGCCCTATTTTTTATTCTTTATTTTGAAACAGGGTCTCACTAAGTTGTGGAGGGCCTCACTAAGTAGCTGAAGTTGGCCACAAACTTTCGATCCTCTTATCTCAGCCTCCCAAGTACTGGAATTACAAGTGTGTGCCACCATGCCCAACTAGGGAAGTTAATATTTAAACAATAGCTTGAAGGAAACTATTGTGTATAGAATATCTGTGTTCCTTTCTTCCCTCCCCCCACCAAATTCATATATTCATGTACTACGGATTGAACCCAGGGGCATTCTACTTCTGAGATACACTTCTAGCCATTTTCATTTTTATTTTTGAAACAGGATCTCACTAAGTTGCTAAAGGTCTCATTAAGTTGCTGAAGCTGGCCTCAAACCTGTAGTCCTCCTTTCTGGGCCTCCCAGAGTACTGGGATTACAGGTGTGGGCCACCTGTATTTGGAGATGGGTCCCTAAGGGAGTAATTAAGGTTAAATGAAGTGGTAAGGAAGGGGCCTGGATCTGGTGGGAGTAGTGTGTCCTTGCAAGAAGAAACACCATAGAGCACTCCTGTACCCCTTGTCCCAAAAGCTCACACAGAGGAAAGGACATGGAACAGAGCAAGAAGGAGGCTGACTATAGGCCAGGAAGAGAGTCCTCTCCAGAAGCAGATTGGTCAGAGGCTTGATCTTAAACTAGTAGCCTTCAAAAGAGTGAGGAAATGGGTTTTCATTGTTTATGCCACTCAGTCATGGCATTTGTCATGGCCACCTGGGATGAATAATACAGAAACCATGCAGATATCTGGGGAGAGAACTCCAGGCAGAAAGACCAGCTGGTGCCAAGGGCCTGAAGTGCAGGCAAGCTGGAGTGTTGTGAGGTGGGC
Source organism: Graphiurus murinus (assembly GCA_004027655.1). NCBI lineage: Eukaryota > Metazoa > Chordata > Mammalia > Rodentia > Gliridae > Graphiurus > Graphiurus murinus. Next base: position 2,174 of record PVLC010039469.1, read on the forward strand.
ACAGTAGAGGGGCACTGTGTGTGTGTGTGTGTGTGTGTGTGTGTGTGTGTGTGTGTGTGCACGCTCACGCTTGTGTGCACGTGTGCCCGTGCAGATCAACAGGCCATTTAAAGACTTTGCATTTTTCCATGAGTTAAAAGGAAAGTCAGTATAGAGTTTTGAGGGGTGGAGTGACATGTTTTCAAAGGGCATGCATTTCTGCAATATTTGACTTTTGTGTAATGATGACCATGTGTTACTTTTGCAATCAGGAAAAAAGACACCAGAAGACTTAGAAGGCAATGTAAGAAGAAGCAGAGTACAAGCTGTGCTCTTTAGTGTCAACAGGTGGGGTACAGAGGGAAGGGGAGAAAGGGATCGAAGGGCCAGGGAAGAGATCAAAGCTGATGGGAAGTACCCTTCGCACCAGGCTGTCACCCTTGCATTCCGTGAGGATGGAGACCCTTGTCCTGTTTGTGTTGGGCTCCCACCCTTGATTGCACCTCTGTAAAATGGTATGTGGCAAGAAATAGGAGGCAGGGAGCAGAGGTTGGGCAAGAACAGAAGACAGCCTGGACTGAGTCCTTCCTTGCTGGGAATCAAGAACATCTGATTAACCCCTGCACCTAGCACACTGCCTGCTTTATATGGGGTAGAAACTCAACGTATTTTTTCTTTTCCTTTCTCTTTCTTTTTGAGACAGGGTCTCACTATGTTGCCCCAGCTGATGAACTCTTGACCTCAAGGGATCCTTCTGTCCCTGCCTCCTGAGTAGTTGGGACTACAGGCAAGTGCCACAGCACCTGCCTTTAAATGAAAAAAAAAAAAAATTTTTTTTTCTAGTGCTGGGGATTGAACCCAGGGGCATTCTACCTTTGAACTACACCTCCAGCCCTATTTTATCATTTTTATTTGGAAACAGGATCTCACTAAATTGCAGAGGGCCTCACTAAGTTGCTGAGGCTAGCTATGAACCTATAATCCTCCTGTTTTAGCCTCCCAAGTACTGAGATTACAAGTGTGCGCCACCATGCCAGGCTCAATGAACATTTTTTTAGAGAAATGAATGAACTGGCCTGAGCAGTTTCCTTAAATTATTCTGCCCGCCACTCTCCCCATCCCCTCTTTGTCAGTGCAACCGATTTCTACAGGGGGGTCTTTAAAACAAAAAGTGGGTGGCTTGGAGGGTTGCTATTTCATATAACAAAATAGCCAAAGTCTGCTGTATTTATGCCTTGCATACCTTATGGTCTGTTTATAGTTTTTAAAAGGTAGCAAATTGAGCTGAATCTTAAAGTAAGGATGAGATTTCACAGGTCCATACATAAATGTTTACATCTCATCAAATTGTTTCATACATATAAGTGTGATTGGGACTGGAATTATTAAAAATGCAATGGAGAAGTCGGGTGAGGTGGTGATGCACACCTAAACTCCCAGCTACTCAGGAGGCTGAGACAGGAGAATAGCAGATTTGAAGCCAGCCTCAGCAACTTAGTGAAAGCCTGTTTCCAAATGAAAAATAAGAGCTGGGTGTGGTGGCCCATGCCTGTAGTTCCAGTACTTGGGAGGCTGAGACAGGGGGATTGCAGGTTCAAGGACAGCCTCAGCAGCAATGAGTCTCTCATCAACCTAGTGAGATCCAGTTTCAAAATAAAAATAAAAATTGGGCTGGGGGTGTAGCTCATAGGTAGAATGCCCCCAGGTTCATGCCCCAGTACCAAAATAAAATAAAATATAAAAATAAGTAAATAAAGCTGGGGGTACAGCTCAGAGGTAGAATACATCTAGGTTCAATCCCCAACACACACATTATATATATATATATATATATTAAAAGGGAAGAGGATGTAGTTCAGTGGTAGAATACCCTTGGATTCAGTTCCCAGTACCCCACCCCAGCCCCAAACACACACAAACACAATGGAAACGTTGTAGGAGTTGTGTTATATTGTAAAAGTGCTATTTACTCTTTCTTTCGTCTTCTTTGGTAGGCAAAGGGATGCAGGAATAAACAAAGATGTTCAATGCAAGCCTATCTAAAGTGCAAGTGTACTCTGCTGTAACCAACGGGCATGTTTCCTAGTCATAATGTATAGCCTGTTTTTGTTTTTTTTTCTGAAGTTCAGAGGAGCTAACTCTGATGAACAGAAGGAATTATCTTTTTTAATGTTGTAAATGATTATCTCCTTAGTCCTATCTGTCCTGTGAACTTGGGATTTTATGGATGTAATATTTTTCAAATAGGGTACGTACACATGCACATGTATATACACATTTATTTGAAACAAGTTCTTCAAAGGAAGTAAATCACCAACTATTTGTGGTCATAGAGATGACTTTTCATCCTCTTGAGCTTTTGGCCAGACTAAAAAAGTTGAACACTTTCAGTCCCAATCACCAGTCTAAGTTTCAAGTTAACCAAAAAGAAATAAAAATACTGGTCAGCCCAGCAGCACATTCCTTACCTCCTATACCACAAAAAACAGGCAAATTATTGTGAACCCAGTAACTCAGCTCAAGCTAGAGTTCTTTGAAGCTATTCTTTTGAAATCTGTCTTTGAGCCTTTGGCCAGATGGATCATTGGGTCTGCCCCAAGTTTAGAGAACTACTTAGGAACAATCATAACTAACCAAAGAGGGTTCTTAACATTACAATGTCTGATTACCCTGATTTGCTAAGCAAAATAAACAAATTAATAAATGTATGAAGAACTACTTGGGAGACATTAAATCACTAATCACTTGCCTTTGCTGTCTTTTGAAAGGAGAGAAAATCACAATTAGTTCTTACTGGGGCAGTGTCCATTTCCTCCACTCTACGATAATCTTACATTGGAATAGCTTGTTTCCCAGGTTTTATTTTTATTTTTGCAGATGGACACAACTGCAAAAAAAGAGTTCTGATGAAAACCACTTAAATGTATTAAACATTTAATGTACTAGACATCATCCTAAGGGATAATTTGTCAGCCCATTTAATCTACACAGCTATGCTGTGAGGTACATACTATCATTAATCCCATTTCACAGATGAGGAAGCAAAATCAAATCCATGTTAAGTAATTTGCCTCCCAAGAGTCAGTTCCAGGAGCTTAAGTCCTAACCATTACACCCTGCAGTTTCTCAGTTCCAATGACAAAGAGCAGTGGTAAGGCTGCTGGCAGGAGGTTCTGTTTATTTACAGGGAGCCAAGTCTTGGGCCAAGAAAATTAATTTATCTTCATACAATTAGAAGCACTGTAGCAAAAAGAATTCAGTATGAGCAGAGTTAACTTATTGCCTCTTGTAATGATCTCAAAAGCAACTGTTAAGAGTTCACAATTTATTGCAACCGAGCACACATGTTATTTGCTATGTCTTTAGCTCTGGCTGGTGGAAGAACTGAGGCCATACTTAGAATGTGTCATTGCACTAATTTTATTCTGTAAATAATAGAATAACTGTTTACAATATTTAAAAACATTCCCACCCCTTTCCTGGCTTCCTCTTGAGTTCCTTTTTATTCCTCTGTCAGCAGACTTTCTTGGTCACTACTGATTCTAATTTTAGTCCTGATGAATGAGAAGATTCTCCTGCTAATATTGACTATAGCCAGACAGGTTGGTTCATGCCTATAATCCTAGTACTTGGGAGGCTGAGACAGGAGGATCACAGGTTCAACGCCAGCCTCAGTAACTTAGTGAGGCTCTCAGCAACTTAGGGAGACCCTGTTTCAAAATAAAAAATAAAATAATAAGGACTGGTGATGTAGCTCAGAGGTATAATGCCCTTGGATTCAATCCCCAGGCCCAAAGAAAAATAAGATAAAAATGGACTGTATAAGCCGGGCGTGGTGGTGCACGCTTGTAATCCCAGCATTCGGGAGGCTGAGACCAGAGGATCCGGGTTCGAGACCAGTCTCAGCTACCTAGTGAGGTACTCCACAACTTAGCGAGACCCGGTTTCAAAATAAAGAATAAAAAATAGGGCTGGGGGTATAGCTCAGAGGTAGAATGCCCCTGAGTTCAATTTCCAGTACTGCAAAAAAAAAAAAAAAAGGACTGTATAGGAGGCGTGTTATCATATAAACGGTCTGCTTAATTTTTTCAAGGGATTGAAGATATAAAACATACAAGACAATTTGTGTTTTGGCTAAAATTCACTCTACCAAAATGAGCTCATTTATCTGCCCCCACCCGCCTATGGGGGATCAAACCCACATACTCTTGAATACTAGGCAAGCATTCTACCATTGAGCTACTTCCAAACTGAACTCATCTGAGGAGAAGAGTTAGAAAAAAATTACAATGGGTAAGAAACACCCCCGCCCCCCCCACACACAATCAAAACCTTCTGGAAGCTTTGAAATGCAAATCTGGAGGAGAGTACATTAGTCCTAGCAGAGGTAGGAATGTTAGTTTCCTCAACTTTCTTCCTTCTTTGTCTATTCTAAGCAGTTTCTTCTGTGTGAAACTGGGTCCTTTCTCCCCACAGACCACACATATCAGATTTCGTGTCCTAGCCCAGATGGTAGAGTACAGTGACCGTCAACAGAGAAAAAAAGAGATCCAGTGAAAATAAAGGTCAAGACAATGCAGGCCCCTGGTGCCGCATGGGCTGGTAACAGCCTGAGAATCTGTGTTTGAAATGCCATGCTGGAAAGAAAAGTCACATTTGCCTGGAGGGCCCAGCAAATGTTACAGTGCTTTTCTGCACCCACCTTTCTGGATCTATTGAATGTCATTCTCCACCACATTGGCTCTGCATTCAAGAGCTGAGACAGAGCTTTCTTATTTCTGAGTAAGTGACCATGAGTAAAGATGGTCATGCTTCTAACATTTAGTAAGTGAAAATAATTACATTACCTGGGGTGGAATGCCCTTTCATGACTGTCAACAGCTCAACAGAGGAAACAAGTTGTAACGCTAAGGACAGATGCTGAGACACATCAAAAACTTCTCTCTAATGCTAAAGAATGAAGGAAAATCCTAGCTTGGGGCATATTTATGTAACTGGATGTCAACACTGATTTCAAAACATCTTGGAATTCCTGGCAAATACCAGTCATCCACTGTGTCAGTTTAGTGAGAGAACACAAGCTCTAGTGCTTGCTTTAGCAACACTCTTCTCTCCTGCAGATAGGTGACCTTGGACAGATTGCCTGACTTCAGTTTCTTCATCTGTAAAACAGGGACAATTCACATTTCCCTGGTCTGTGTAATAAGGGAGTCAAGGGCCCATCTCTCGTAGAACTGTAGCTATTACATTGCTACTTATATTGCCTAGTCCACCTCCTAACATCTTCTACCTTTAGAAATAGAAACCTGAAGCTGGGTGTGGTGGTGTACATCTGTAATCTCAGTACTTGGGAAGCTGAAACAGGAGGATCACAGGTTCAAGGACAGCCTCGGCAAGTAGTGAGACTCTCATCAACCTTGAGAGACCCTGTTTCAAAATAAAAATAAAATAGGGCTGGGAGGTAGAATGCCAGAGTTCACTCCCTAGTAACACACACACACACACACACACACAGTAGAAACCTGAAAGCGGAAGGTGTAGGCTTGAATGTGTGTCAGCTTCTTCTCCAGTTAAGATGAACAAGCTGTCTTCAACTGAATTTCCTGCCTACTATGATGATAAATTAATAGCAAATTGCTATCCTGTCGGTTTATCTCCAGGGAGTAGTAGGCACTGTGCTGACATAATCCTCACAATATCCTGGGGAAGAGGAGATGATGAATGACTTAATCACCATCATCAAGAAGATGAAGGGTTATCACTGGGATAGCTAGCGCCCAGATGTTTCCACTACAACCAAAGCCAGATAGTCAGTACGCACAGACTGCAGGAAAGATCTGGGTTAAATCCTTGAAAATGCATCCTGAAAAGGTTTCCATCTAGGCAGTGACTCATTTCAAAGTACTGAATTATGTAGCTAATATTTATATATTTTCAATGGCATATTGAAAAAGTGCATTTCTTTACATTATCTATGCAGCATGGCTTACCATCTCTGTGATTCCTATTTATTTATTTATTTATTTTTGGTACTGAAGATTGAACCCAGGAGCATTCTACCTTCAAACTATACCCCCAGCCCTTTTATTTTGAAACATGTTCTCACTAAGTTGCTGAGTTCATCCTGGAACCTGAGATCCTTCCATCTCAGCCTCCCAAGTACTGGGATTACAGGGGTGCACCACCATGCCTGGTACTCTGTGATCCCTTCAAGCAGGTCTTTTTTCTGACACCACTCCAGCCTGTTTTCATGTTGAACTATTTGGCAGTTTCCCAGAAGCATTTGCAAAAGGCTCAAAATCGGCAGGTCACCCCATGGTTGTCTGAGCTTTCAGCAGTTTATCCAGAGCCAGCCTGAAAGTTCAGCACTGGAATGGGGCAGTTTAGCTACCTGGGCATGTGAAGGATGCCAGTTTGAAAGGCTTAGTACATGTGCATCTGCCATTGGAGCAGTTATAGGGCCGTTAGAACCTCTTACTCCTGGAGGATAACTATTGCCACCATCTCAGCAAGCAGTCACAGTGGAAGTCTGACTACCATCTTTCTTTCCTTGTTGCTATGGTGATACAAACAGCATGCTGCCAGCAGGAGCAAATGGGGGTGTGGAAATTGGTAGAAGCCACAAACATCAGCCAAATCCCAGATTTCTCTCCACGTAGAGCCCACCAGGAGGCTGATGGAAGAAGCAGCACCCCCCGGTGGTGGAAGTAGAAGCAGCAGTCACCAGCACCATCCTCTTCCCAGGTCCCAGTGATGACCAGCGGCTTCATTCCTGATAGATGTTACTTAGAACAATGCTTCTCAAATTTTCATGTGCCTACAAGTCACCTGGATATCACCTTGATGGAGTATAGTTAGATACAGTCTGTGGAGGGGTCTGAGATTCTACATTTCTAATTCCCAAGTGATACTGTTTCTGTCCACGCAGTTGTTTTGAGTAGCAAGGTCTTTAGGATGTAGTGAATGCATCTGAGCTCTAGCAGTGGCTTGAACAAGACAGAGGTTTATTTCTTCTTTCTGCAACCCTACTTCTTGAAGTTGTCAGGGGCCCAGACAACTTCTATTGTATTTCTGTTGCCATGTCTTGTTTGTTGCTCTGCATGGTATGAATTGGACTCACTTGGGGGTGACATGCCCTTCCTTTCAAGGCCCCATCCCAGAAACAGCACACTGCACTTCTGTTCTCACTTAGAATTCAAGCTGGGCGTGGTGGCGCACGCTTGTAATCCCAGCATTCGGGAGTCTGAGACCGGAGGATCCGGGTTCACAGCCAGGCCAGCCTCAGCTACCTAGTGAGGCACTCTGCAACTTAGTAAGACTTGGTTTCAAAATAAAGAATAAAAAATAGGGCTGGGGGTATAGCTCGGAGGTAGAATGCCCCTGAGTTCAATCCCCAGTACCGAAAAAAAAAAAAAAAAAAAAAAAAAAAAAAAAAAAAAAAAAAAAAAAAAAAAAAAAAAAAAAAAAAAAAAAAAAAGAATTCAATCCCATGGCTACATCTAGTCCCCTACAAGGCAGAGAAATATTTTATTTCATACATATTTTATTCTGTGTTCCAGATGCCCACTGAAATTTCTCTAAGTGTTATTTGAGTACTTACTGTCTGCCAGGCACAGTACCTTAAATGAATCACCTATTTTAACTGACACACACATAAACATCACACCCAAAACCATACGGCAAGCACCACTGTATAGCAATATTCCCAATGATGGTGAAGAAACCGAAGCATGTGAGGTTCAGTAGCTCAGTGGTAGAGCACTTGCCTAGCTTGCACAAGCACCACCAGCACCAGTACCCCCCGCCCAAATATTAAATGACAACTAGCTGAGACAGGAAGATTGCAGGTTCGAAGCCAGTCCCAGCAACTTAACCAGGCCCTGTTTCAAAACGAAAAGGGGGTGGGGGGAGGCTGAGGGTATAGCTCAGCGGTAGAATGCCCCTGGGTTCAATCCTCAGCAAAGGACTCATTCTGGATTGCAGTAGTATGACCCTCGCCCCAGGCTGGGCCAAAGGTGACTGATTTGTGGCTTGCCTCTCTTCTGCCTCCAGCAGGCACCATCCTGAATGCCTGGTGCCCCTGTCCTAGGAGTCACAGCTGGTCAGGACCAGATGGGGCCACTTTGGGTCCCAGTCATAAGTTGGAGGACATTTGAAAACTTGTTTCCAGGGGTTTGTTCTTTTTTCCTTCTTTTCATGAAAGGGGCTTTTTGTTAGCACAGTCTTTGTTTAGGGATTCAGTTAATAAAGGGTCCATTTTATTGGAATGAATTACTGACGCAAGCGCTGCCAGAAATCTTTGCAAGAGGACAGCGCTCTGGCTTTTATTCAGCAAGGTGAATGGAAACAACTGTTGGGCGTTGGTCTCAAGGGCACCGTGGAGTTTGCTGCCATCAGCAATTTGACAGAACATTACTGCTTGACATAGAGACCAGGGGAGACAGCCAGAGAAAGTACTAGAGACAGTTATAAAGTATGAAACCTCCCTTCACCCATGAAAAATGTCAAATGGTCAGGACCCAGTGGCCAGGGGTTACACAGAATGAACTCTTTTCACCTATTACTAAATTACTATATCTCCACTACGAAGCATGGAGTCCCTGTCGTGATTTCAGTTCATTTTTTCCAAACCCTTAAGAAAGCCAGTTCTTGCACCAACCCAACGAAATGATGATGAAAAGGAAGTTAAAAAGCCACAAGAAACCCAAGTTCTCTCACCCACCCCAACCTAGAATATTTAGATACTTTAAAAAAATTATTTTCTGCTGGGTGTGGTGGTGCATGCCTGCAATCTGAGACAGGAGAATCATAGATTCGAGGCTAGCCTCAGCATCTTAAGGAGGCCTTCAGTAACTTAGTGAGACCCTATTTCAAAACAAACAAACAAACAACAGCAACAAAAATAGGGCTGGAGGTGTAGCTCAGAGGTACACCCCTGTGATCAATCTTTAGTACCATAAAACAAAAACAACAAACAAAGACTGGCGTGCTGGCGCACGCAGTAATCCCAGCATTTGGGAGGCTGAGACCAGAGGATCCGGAGGATCCAGGTTCGTGGCCAGCCTCAGCTATCTAGTGAGGCACTCTGAAACTTAGTGAGACCCTGTTTCAAAATAAAGAATAAAAAATAGGGCTGGGGTTTTAGCTCGGAGGTAGAATGCCCCTGAGTTCAATCCCCAGTACCACAAAAACAAAACAAAACAACAACAAAAAAGAAAACAACAAACTAAAATTACTTTCTTCAGATGGGTGCTCAAGGAACTTTGGAGAAAGACAGCAACTACAGTTCAGCCCAAACTTGTATGTTCTAACTTGTTTTTCCCCCATGGCTGGTGAATGTGATATCAACACAAATTCATGAGGACAGATGGGTTGACAAAACACTTGGACCCACAATTCCTTCTTTTGTTGCGTGCTGAGATTCCGAGTTCCAGTGTATTTCAAGACTATTAAAATGAATCAGCATATTTCAAGAAACTTCTTTTAGAGTATCACCACTTGCAAACAGTGGCATGGAATGTGGCATTTGAATCAATTGACCATGACCTCTTTGGAATTCAAGGACACTATGAAGGGCTGATAAAGTCAACAGAAACTGGGTAGGAGGAAAAGTATCCCTTGATATTGTTTGAAGGCATATAACACCAATCAGTTCTAAGTGACTGAACCCTAAGTACTGATTAGGAAACAGGTGCCTATAGGCAGAGCTGCCAGTGCCCAAGCTTTGGGAGTCTGGCAGATGCCAGCCCCTATAGAATGGCTCCTCTCTGAAAAGCCTGGTGAGCCATCGCATCCTGACACTTTTACCCTTCAAGAACTTGCTCCCTGGGTGCAGTGGCTCAGGCCTGTAATCCCAGCTACTTAGGAGATTGAGGCAGGAGGATCACAAGTTTGAAGGCAGCTGGGGCAACTGAGCAAGATCCTGCCTCAAAATAAACTTTTTAAAAGAGCTGGGAATGTAGCTTAGTAGTAGAGCGCTTATGTAGCACATGCAAGGCTCTGGGTTCAACCCCATATTGCACAAAAAATAAAACAAAAATCAAAATGACTCACCATGCTCTTGTTTTAAGAAAGACAACTCTTTGAGATGTACATGTTCAATATGTATGGCTTTTTGTGTGTGTGTGTGGTACTGGGGATTGAACCCAGGGGCATTCTACCTCCGAGCTATACCCCCAGTCCTATTTTTTATTCTTTTTTTTTTTTTTTGCGGTACTGGGGATTGAACTCAGGGGCATTCTACCTCTGAGCTATACCCCCAGCCCTATTTTTTTTTTATTCTTTATTTTGAAACCGAGTCTCACTAAGTTGCGGAGTGCCTCACTAGGTAGCTGAGGCTGGCCGCGAACCCGGATCCTCCGGTCTCAGCCTCCCGAATGCTGGGATTACAAGCATGCGCCACCACGCCTGACTTGTATGGCTTTCTATATGCCAATTATACTTCAATAAAGTGTTTTATTTTTTTATTTTTGGTACTGGGGCTCAATCCCAGGACCTGGTGCATGCCATATACTCACCACTGAGTTATATCTCTAGACCCCAAAAAGAGATTTAAAAACAATAACAAAAAAGGAAGATGAGTTTCCTGGACTATACAGCAAAGATCATATGAGTCAGTTATGGTGGCGAACACTTGTTATCCCAGAACTTGGGAGGCTGAGATAGGAGGATCATAGATTCAAGGGACAGCCTCAGCAACTTAGCAAGACCTTGTCTCAAAATAATAAATAAATAAGGGTTTAATCCCCAATACACACACACACACACACACACACACACACACACCCCAGTATGATATGGTCCATCTCACAGTTAAGATAGTGTGGTGTCCTTCTAAAAATACCATTTTCAGGTGGTGGCAATGGTGCAGCATGGAGAACAGCGCCATATATAGCTGGTGGGAGAGAAATGCCCACAGTATTTATGGGCAGAGTCTGTAAGTGGAACTTCCTCAAAGCTCCTCTTCACCTAAGTTCACCCCTTCCCCAGCTATTATTCATTCACATAAATCCTGTGCATCTTCTGTATTGCAATCTTAAATTATTTGCATATTAATATCCACCTTCCCTACCTGGCTATGAATCTCCAGGTAGCTAGGGCCTGTGACTTATTCCAAAACTAAATCTCCAGTTCCTTGCACTAGTTAGGCACAACATAGATGCATAACCAACACTAGTGATACATTAATGAATACTGACAGAACTGGAAGATGTGTCAATGGGAGAGAATTTAGTTGCACCAAAAATTTGCCAGGGTCCTCTGTCTGATTTTCCAAACTTGGGCTTTTGTAAGCTAGTCTTCTACCTCAAGCCTTTTAGGAGCAGAGAGGAATGGCCAGGATGCTGGAGCTGGGGTCAGTTCCTAATTCCGTGATAATGACTGCAGCCTTTTCTATTGGAGACAACTTCTCATTAATTGTTAAGTTCTCCAACAGGCAAAGATTCATCTCCACTGGCTCTAGGAGATCCCTAGAATTTAATCTTTGGGAGGAAATCAAGGAAATGAGTCCATCTTTTCCTCAGTTTGTGCATAATCCTTCAAGCTGTGCTTAGGAGTGACAGAGGATGTCCAGTATTACAGCTGCTGAGTTCTCTTGCAGAGAGGGTTACTTTGTAACCCAGAATTCCAAGCTCTCTTTTCTCAAAACAAAACAAAACAAAAAACACTCCTGTGGAAGGCCCAGGAAAAAATTGCCAACTAATACCTAAATGGGGGTCAGGGAACTTTTCTATTTTTTAGAGACTGATTTAGATATTCTGTAAGCTAGATAAAGAAGAACAAACATAATCTAAAAAGCACATTCTGCCAGAATTTTCCTGGACATGACTCCTCCCAAGTGTAGACAAACACAGGAAATACAGCCTGTCACTAAAATCAGTAAGAAAGGCCAAGAGTTTTCCAACTCAATGAATTACAGGTTTTTTTAAACCGCCGCCACCACCACCACCATGAAAATGACAGGAAATTCAGTGATATTTATTTTCATTTTGTGTTATCTTCCAAATGGTGACAGTGGGAGGTTGTGAATCACTAAGTTGAGAAAATTATTTTGTTTGTAATTAGATCAATTTATTTTTAAACAACATTTTCTGTTAATTGACAACCCTGTAGCACCAATACAAAAGTGTGCCAT
>PVLC010039470.1:0-14254 GCA_004027655.1 Graphiurus murinus
AAAAAAAAAAAAAAAAAAGTGTTTTCTGTAGGGCATGGTGGCACACAACTGTAATCCCAGTATGTGGGAGGCTGAGACAGGAAGATCACAGGTTCAATGTCAGCCTCAGCAACTAAGAAAGACACTGTTTCAAAATAAAAAATAAAAAGGGCTGGGGTGTATCTTGGAAGTAGAATGCGCCCTGGGTTCAATGCCCTGTACCAAAAAAAAAAAAAAAAGAAAAAACCCCAAAACAAACAAACAACAAAAAGAATGCTTTTTTTAAAAGACTTCTAAACTGGTATAAATAAAAAAACTGTGTTGGGTGATGTAGGAAAAAATACTCTTTCTAACCTCATTCTGTCTTAATGTAGTATTGTTCTGAGGGGACTAAGATGGTTGCCCAGGACTTAGGTAAGATCTAGGTTCATTTTATTACTGTGAAAAGGGCATTAGCTTTGTATCAACAGAACTGACTTTCATATTCATTATCTTATTTGAACCTCATAGTAGTAGGCAAATGGCCACACAGTAAAAGACACAGACCTTGCATCTGACCAAGGTGAAATGTTAGAACTGAGAACTGTGCATGAAGCTTCAAACCTTCAAGGACTGTATTTTCAGATGCAGAGCCAGGTTTGATTGATAGCTATCTATCTGAAATGAAGTCAAAAGTTTCAGAGGAAGAGAAAAATCTATCAAAAACAGGATAGGGTCCAGATACTTGGCTTAAGTACAGGACTGGTCACTTCCTAGGTGACAGAGCAAAGGGGAGATATATAGGCAGATTGCTCCCTCCTGTCCCAGCATACAAGGGGTGCTATATGGTGGACAGCTGTCAGTTTAGATCACTATTACATTGCACGCTAAGACTTCTATTGCTCATTAGGCACCTAGCTTAGCATGGCACTTAGTATATATTTGCTGAACTACAAAGTGATTTTGATCTCTGGTAGAAGATAAATGCTAATAGGGAGGTATTCCTGTAGTCCTTCTAGTCTGAGCTCTTGGTCTAGGGCAGAGTGAAGGCTGCATATACAAAGCTGATGATGAACACTGGGAACATCTAAGATGGGAACAGGAAACAGTAGAGATAAACACTCCATGAAAAGCTCTGAGAGAAAAATAACTGCTCCAGTTTTATCTATGCATCAACCATGAATATCCTTACAGTTACCAGTCTGCTTTATGAAAAATTAAAGTAGAAAACCACATTGATTACAGGATTGATTAGTTTCTTGTAAAATCAAAGTCCTTTTTCCACATACCTATAGTAGATTAATTAATTTCTGAAATGGTACTATTGGAAAAATTAGACCCTAGAAATAGAGCCTAGAAATGAGAGGCATAGAAATGATAGTTTTCTGAAATGAAAACTGCTGCATTCGGGAGGCTGAGACCGGAGGATCCAGGTTCGAGGCCAGCCTCAGCTGCCCAGTGAGGCACTCCGCAACTTAGCGAGACCCGGTTTCAAAATAAAGTATAAAAAATAGGGCTGGGGGTGTAGCTCGGCAGTAGAATGCCCCTGAGTTTAATCCCCAGTACCGCAAAAAACAAAAAACAACAACAAAAAAAACCTGCTATAGTTTGAACGTGTTCCCTGTAGTCTGTGTGTTGGAAACTTAACCCCTAATGCAACACAGTCAAGAGGTGGGATCTTTAAGAGATGATTAGGTCATCAGGGGTCTATCCTCATGAATGGATAATGCCATTATCACAGAAGTCAATTCATCATCAAAGGAAGAGCTTGCCTCGCCTTTCTCTTTCCTCTCCCCTTCCTTCCTCCCTTCCAGTGATGTATTCTGCCATGTTATGAATTACCAAAAAGGCCTTCACCAGACATAGCCTCTCAGTGTTGGACTTTCCAGCCTCCAGAACTATGAGCCAAAACTTTTTTTTCATTCTAAATTACTCAGTCTGTGGTATTCTGTAAGAAAAGATCCCACAGTTGCTTCTTGGTTTTTGCCAAAGCCCGTCACATGTTATAATCAACATGTTATAACTTTCTCAACTGCTCACTACAGAATGAATGGATTAAAAAACTAGTTTTTTAATATAGCCAGGAAGAGTAAGTTTTTCTGTCACTGCGACCAAAATACTTGACAAAAACAACTTAGAAGAGAAAGACTTATTTGGACTCAGGGTTTCAAAGGTTCTGTCCATGGTCTGCTGGCTATAAGGCAGAAGCATCATGGTGGTAGGGTGTGGTGGCAGAAAGCTGCTCAACAGGTGGGAAGCAGAAAGAGTGCTCAAGAAAGGGCCAGGACGAGTATAGTCCCCAACAGCACAGCCCCAGTGACCTAGCTCTTCCAGCCACACCCTTCTGCCTATGTTACCACCCAGTGAATTCATTCAGATCATTAATCCATTAATGGATATATTCACTGATGAGGTCAGAGCCCTGATTTGATTATTTCACCTCTGAACATTTTTGCATTGCCAATACATGAGTTTTTCCTGGAGACATTCTATATCCAAACCATAACTGTGAGAATATAAAAAAGTTCTGCAATCCCCTCAGGAATATAGGCTTTACATGCAATTAAGAAGTGGGTACTCTACTAAAGGATCCTGGAGATTGCTACTAAGTTTCTAGAGACATGAGACAGAATTTAATTTTTATCACAGACTTCAAGGTAACCCATGAAAGGGCTGACTTTTTTTTTTTTTGTAAACTAACCTTTATTTTTTAAAGTTAGTAGGTGCATTACAAGAAACAAAAACACAAGAAGCAAAGAACAAAGTCATACAGTCACATGCCACTTGGCTGGACATGGCCTTCCAATTCCTGTGTATCCATGCACAACGTCCCATTTGTGTGATCAAGATAGTAGTATCATGCTTTTCCACACATCATAAATATTCACTAATTCACAATCCCAAAACTACATGAGTATTTTTGATAACTCAATCTGTTAGAAAAACTGTATGCCTGCCTTTCTTGGGGACAAAAATTTCACCACTCTAGACAGAAACAGCAATAGGCCTCTAGATAGACACATTGGCAGTGTTACAATTAAAATACTTCATTCTCTTAATGCTCAATTTAAAATAAGACATAAAGCAACAGAGTATACTAAGCATGTTTCTAAGAGAATTATCAGATTCCTACTACTAAAATATTAGCATGAAAACATGTTCCCGGTGAATTAAGGTATAACTATAGTATGAAAGCATGTTTCCAGTGAATTAAGATATAACTACGGTACATCACAGAAGATGAACACATACCAATGACTCACATCAAAATGTAAATCTGGGAAATACTCCCTGTGTACTTCCTTCTGTCCCTCTGCTGCCAGCCTAATGAACAAATCCTGATACACACTGCCCAGAGGTATAACAATTCCATGCCCAAGATGTACCTTTTTAAACAATTATAACAAATAAGATATTTACAAGTTGGCTAATTTACTAGCTCTACTTTTTACCATGCACTGTAACCTGGGGACAACTATTAAGCTAAGGTGTTAGGACATAAATATAAACTTTGTGCACAATGAACACATGTACTTTACCAAAAATGTAAATAGAGACCTAAGGTAAGAATCTAAAAGTGTCTTCCAGGTAGGGATATAACAAAGAGCTCTTCTCCTCTCCATTCCTCCTCTCCCTCTTCACCATTCCAGTAACTAAGTTCAGGACCACCCCTAGCTCCAAGACATGGATCAAAAAGGTTATCCCAGAAGGCAGTTGTTCCTAAAAACTAACAAAAGGACATTATATGGGGATTAACATACTTTGGGCATTAGACTTTATCCTTTAATACCCCAAAATAGTAACTAAAATGTACATATAAAACAATGGCTAGACAGTCTGAACTAATCTAAGGGACACCAAAAGCTTCTCTCTGCATACTCCCCACCCTACACACAACCCAGAATTCAAACAGCATACTCTCCAAGGCATAAAGTTTAATAATTCCATCCCATAATGCAACCATTTCTATGAAGTAACAAAAAAATACTTAAAGGGCATAACTTTAGCCCTCTACTCTTACCATGTGCCATGCACTTTTAAACATCTAGAAAGCCTAGGCGTTTCCAACAAGGATTTATCAGATTATAACCATTGTTACATGTGTGATTTTACTTACCAGTACTGTGCATGCGCATAGTGGGAAGTTCTTATGTGAAATATCCAATCTTTCTAGATATTAAGAAGCTTGATATATTTAAAAATAGAAGTAGTAAAATAAAACTTTTTGTAAACAGCTTTCAAAAACGGATGGGAAATACTGTTTGGAAATGTAATACCACCTCTGTCTATTAAACAGTATACTATCTTCTTGTTCATTGGGTTAGGGGATATGAGAGGGAAGAAATTGCACAAGGTGTTGGTGTATACTAGAAAATTTTAGCTTACTCATTGCCCTGTATGATATATGTGCATTTCATTTAACTTTGCTATACTATGTAAATATTGGATAAATGAGTCCTAATTATATCTAGTTTCTAGCTATTTTTTCCCCCCTGCGGTACTGGGGATTGAACTCAGGGGCATTCTACCTAGTTCTAATTTTTTATTCTTTATTTTGAAACAGGGTCTCACTAAGTTGCAGAGTGTCTCACTAGGTAGCTGAGGCTGGCCGCAAACCCAGATCCTCCGGTCTCAGCCTCCTGAATGCTGGGATTACAAGAGTGCACCACCACGCCCGGCTAGTTTCTAGCTATTAAAGAGGTTGCAAATGTATGACAAAAGTAGAGTTAGTAAACTAACACATTTTGTACACTTTGCATTACAATTCATAAAGATTGTCTTCTAAAAAGGACCATTTAAGTGAAATTATAACATCACATCTAAGTGACACATGTGCCTATATCAAATGTGATATTAGAGAGAAGGAACTGGAAGAAATGAAGGCTTCTAGGCCAGAATGCTGCTACTTAGAAGACACTTTCAAGCCGGGTGTGGTGGTGCACGCCTGTAATTCCTGTACTTGGGAGGCTAAGACAAGAGGATTACAGGTTTGTGGCCAGCCTCAGCAACTTGTGAGAACCTCTGCAACTTAGTGAGACCCTGTTTCAAAATAAAGAATAAAAATAGGGCTGGGGGGTAGTTTGGAAATAGAATGCCTCTGGATTCAATCCCCAGTACCACACACATACACACCACACACACACAAACACACACACACACACAAAAGACACTTTCAGATATAACTATTGTATTATATGTGTGTAGTTTATTCAACAATAGTATGTATATAGTGGACAAACAAGTCCTTATTTGAAACATTTAGTCTTTCTAGATGTCTAGACATGTACAAAGTATGTTAAAAGTAGAGATTAGTAAATAACACATTTTGTAGCTGGGTGTGGTGGTGCACAATTGTAAATCCCAATTACTTGGGAGTCTGAGACCGAAGGATCCGGGTTCATGGTTAGCCTCAGCTACTTAGTGAGGCTCTCTGCAACTTAGAGAGACCCTGTTTCAAAATAAAGAATAAAAAATTAGGCCTAGGGGTATAGCTCAGAGGTAGAATGCCCCTGGGTTCAATCCCCATTACCCCAAACAAACAAACAAAAAACACATTTTGTGGATACTCTTTTGTTAAAATTCATAATGAAATATTGTCTTTGGAAATGGAATGATCACACCAATTTTCTGAGCAGTACACATTATTTATTGTATTTGTGCTGGCTCCAGGCAGGAGGGAAGGAATGCCAAGAGCTTTATACCAATGTGTTTTTGTTGAAACAAGATTGACCACTGTTGTCCCTTATGTCCATGTCTTTTTACTTTTCTGTGTATATAGTCTGTATATAGGACAAATGAGTCCTAATTTATAACATCTAGTCTTTCTAGATATTAAAGAGGTTGCCAGTTTTGGACAAAGGTAGTAAACTAAGACATGGAGTACACTTTGTGTTAAAATTTTTAGGAAAAGACTGTACTTAAAACCACTTAGGAAGTAGAATTATAAAAGTCCTAAGCAATGCAGATGCATATATCTGACCGTTGGGTCGATACTATAGAAAGAGGAAGGATTCTAGGCCATAATATTCCTGTTTAGAAGACACTTTCAAATTCTAGCCTTTGTTAAGTATGTGTGTGCAGTTTACTCATTGCTACAATATGTAGTGGGAAAGGACTGAACTTGAAGCTGTCATCAGATCTGAAAAACAGAGGCAGAAGGGCGCCTCTCTATTAAATTCATCCTACAAGACCAGCAATAATCATTTCGGAGGGGAGCACCCCAATAACCTAATTTCCCTTCACCAGGCCCTACCTCCCTAAGGCTCTACCATTTCTTGACATTAGCACACAAGATCAAGCTTCCAATCCATGAACCCCTGGGGGACCAAACACATCTAAGCCATAGGAAATGACATATCATATCTCACTGTATTTTATTACACATACATTAAAAAATGACCAGGCTAGCCGGGCGTGGTGGCGCACGCTTGTAATCCCAGCATTTGGGAGGCTGAGACCGGAGGATCCGGGTTCGAGGCCAACCTCAGCTACCTAATGAGGCATTCCGCAACTTAGTGAGATCTATTTTCAAAATAAAGAATAAAAAATAGGGCTGGGGTATAGCTCTGAGGTAGAAAGCCCCTGAGTTCAATCCCCAGTACCGCAAAAAAAAAAAAAAAAAAAAAAAAGACCAGGCTACTTACAATTTCCTCAATGCTCCATGACTTCCCCATTCATGTTACTGCTCAAGATTTTTCATCAAATTGGAATGCTTCTAAAGTCTACCTGCATAGCCAGGCATGGTGGCACACATTTGTAATCCAGTACTTGGGACAGGAGGATCACAGGTTTGCAGGCAGCCTCAGCAACTTAGTGAGACCTTGTTTGCAAATAAAATTTTTTTAAAAATAGGGTTAGGGGTATATCCTGGAGGTAAAAGGTCCCTGGGTTCCATCCCCAGTATCACATACACACACAAAAAGTCTGTTGCATAACCACAACCATGTCTAAAGTTCCTTTTACTCCTGTTTCCACACATCACAGATTTGCCTTTCTTCCTTCTCGTGGTCTATGGCTTCATTTAACTCAAGTTCCACAATTTTCTCTAGTTTTCTATTTTAAGTCTGAGCTCTTCTTTTTTTTTTTTTTTTTTTTTTTTTTTTTTTTTTTTTTTTTTTTTTTTTTTTTTTTTTTTTTTTTTTTTTTTTTTTTTTTTTTTTTTTTTTTTTTTTTTTTTTTTTTTTTTTTTTTTTTTTGCGGTACTGGGGATTGAACTCAGGGGCATTCTAACTCCGAGCTATACCCCCTGCCCTATTTTTTATTCTTTATTTTGAAACTGAGTCTCACTAAGTTGCGGAGTGCCTCACTAGGTAGCTGAGGCTGGCCGCGAACCCGGATCCTCCGGTCTCAGCCTCCCAAATGCTGGGATTACAAGCGTGGGCCACCACGCCCAGCAGTGAGCTCTTCTTCATATACAAAGTTTCCAACTCTTTCCACCTTAATTGCAATGGGCCTGAGTAAAACATCACTCAAAAAAAATTGCCAGATACAGTGACACACCCCTCTAATCCCAGGAACTCAAGTTCAAAGCTAGCCTGGGCAACTTTAGCAAGACTCTTTCAAAACAAAAAATAAAAAGGCCTGGGGATATAGCTCATTAGTAGAACACGCCTGGGTTCCATCTCCCATACCACAAAAAAAAAAAAAAAAAAATTTTTTTTTCCTCTCTTCATTCTAATTCCACATCAATCTTCTCCTTACTTATTTGGTTTCCCAGGTGCATTGATACAAGAGAACAATGTACTCTCGAGAAAGGATGATAGTATCTGGGCTAATGGAAAGCATATTAAGCTCCTCTATAAATTAATGGCTTTGCATTGTGATCTATATATTTCAATCTTTTGTGTAATTTTTGTTAATCTAGCACTAACAAACTGATTAATTCTGAGGAAATGGTCAAAGTCAAATTTTTGTAAGGATCAAAACCTGGATTTCATTTAGCTTAGCGTGACAATTCTTTACTTGAGGCCTAATGGCCAACCAGTCCACTACCACTGTCTCTCCTCACTTTAATGTAATTCCACCAGAGACTGCGATTCACTCTTTTATAAAAGTTAGGAGAAAATATTTAGAATATCAAAGGATTAACTCAGCTACTCAAAGTTTAAGAAACTTTCAACAAGTATGAAATAATGGATTTAATTTAAAAAATTCTTCCTCTCAAATGTTTTCAACCAGAAGATAAAGAAATTCTGTCCAATGGTAACTTTTTCTCAATGCCAACTCCCTATACAAACTGAAAATATTTTAAAAAATGAGAAAACAATGTTTATATTTACAAGGGAAGTAAAAAAAAAAAAAGTGTTATAACTATTCTATTCACAATGTGATAGGAAGAATTAAGAAACCAACTTTCCATTTTGCCTAAAGAAAGACTGCAGTAATCCATAACATTAACTTTGTTTTTTGTTTGTTTGTTTGTGGCACTCGGGATGGAGCCCGGGGGCATTCTACCTCTGGGCCACACCTCCAGCCCTACTGTGTATTCTTTATCTTGAAACAGAGTTGCACTAAGTCACTGAGGCTGGCTGAAAACCTTTGAGCATCTTATTGTAACCTCCCAAGTACTGGGATTACTTTAAATGCACTGATTTTTCTCTTAGTGTATAAAACATTTTCAACCTCAACTTTAAAAAAGTTTTTAAATACAAAAAGGCTAACATTAAAAAAAATAAACTCTCATAACTTTTTTTTTTTTTTTAGTACTGGGGATTGATCCCAGGGGTGCTCTACCTCTGAGCTACACACCCGATCCTATTTCATTTTTTATGCCAAGTTGCTGACAGTGTTGTCAAATCTGCGATCCTTAGGTCTCAGCCTCCCAAGTACTGGGATTATAGGCCACCATGCCAGGCTTCTAACCAAATGTTTTATAGTATTACTCTATGTTTATATTAAAATCCAATCAAAAAATAAGTTACTAGTTAGAAATGAAGGGAGAGTAGCAAGAAATGTAAAAGGAATTCTGTATATATTCAGGATTTAAAATTATTAAAGAAATTTTCCAAAATTATTATTTAATTAATACGTTATAATGGATAAAATAGAAAATGGTTTAACAATTATTTGATACTTGTTTCCTTTCAGGAAAAGGTAAAATCTTTCAGCCCAGGCATTATTTTATAATTTAGTGATTACAACAACGACAACCATTTGATATTTTACTTCTAGATTAATCCCAAATATGACTTCACTTTTTCATAAGTCACACAACCAATGCCTATTGCAGGAAGCAACTTTATGATGTTAGGGGTGATGCCTCTGAAAAATCCTTTTTTTCCTTCTTTGGCATATATTTCTCGAATGAGCTGAATCATATGTGTTCTTTCTTTTTCCACCGAGGCTATAAATTTAAAAAAATCAGTATAATTCAATATTTAATCTTACATGTTTAATTCAATGATAAATAAGTATATTACATGTTTAGTTCAATGATAAATGAGAATTTACAGAAATTGAAATTACTTCAGATATACCTCCCTTCTTACATGTAGAACAATAATGTAGCGTTCAATATGATAGCTACTCTATACATGTGACTATTTAAATTTAATTAAAATTAAATGCAACTAAAAATTCAGCCCTTCAGTCACATTAGTAACACTGCAAGTACCTGACAGACACATATGACTAGTGGCTACTATACTAAATAATACAGATAAAAAATATTTCCACAACTGTATAAAGTTGTATTGAACAACTTTAAAGTCTTTCATAGAGGCCTCAAAGGAACATGTGGAACTAGGTAGGACACAGATAGTTTGATAGAAGAATGGATTGTGATGAGCTGAAGAGATAGATAGCAAAATTCTCCACCTCAATTGTAATAAAGTAACAAGTCTAAAAACCTAACTGAAAATTGAGGGAAAAGAAGAATATAAAAAAATATCACTTATCACATGACCATTTAAAATAGCATACTTGAGAAAATAACAGTAGGATTATGTAAGGTTTTATCTCACATAAAAAAAGTGATAAAGGTATTTTTTTTCTTTTTTTTTTTTTTTTTGGTACTGGGGTTTGAACCCAGGGGCATTCTAACTCTGAGCTACAGCCCCAGCCCAATTTTATTTTTATTTTGAAACAAGGTCTCACTAGGTCGATGGGTCTCACTACTTGCGGAGGCCATCTTTAAACTTGTGATCCTTCTGTCTCAGCCTCACAAGTACTAGGATTACAAGCATGTGCCACCATGCCCGGTAATAAAGGTATTTTCTGAAAATAAAAATATCTAACATTTCACTCTGAGAGGAACAAAACAGATACTTTCCATTCTGCTTAATATTTGAGTTCAGTTCCACAGATTTAACACATTTGTATTAAAATATATTTGTTTTAATACATTTGTTCCTGAGGCAGAATATGACAATGATAGCAGAAGCAAAGGGAACACTGTATGTTCCTATGGAGTAACTGGTGATTCAACTTGAAGGGAAAAAACCTTTTCTATTGTTCTGCACAGTAGTCCCTAATTAACAAACTCCTTAAAAAGATCATCAGTGAGAGAAGAAAACATGGAGTTCCAAACAGAACCTTAGAGAAGAAATAAAACCTAAAATTCACAAAAGACCCTAGTCAATAAAATAATAAATTCAAGTCTCATGCTTTAATTCAGAGAGTTAGTTTTGATTTATCAATTCTACAGTTTTTCTGTGTAGGGAATCATTAATTCATACTAATCAAACATACTTAACTTCATTATTACTTCATTAAAAAGAAAACAAAACTCACCGTTAGCCTGCATGCGAGTTCTAACAAGATTCAGAGGGAAGCTGGCTAACTGACCACAAATGTGAGATAATGTACTACAGCCCAGCAAAATTATTATCCCAGGGTTTACAGAGTCTTCTGCATAGTGTTCTAGCCAATAGTTCTTCAAAAGCTGGCAAAGAGAACAATAAATATCCTTTAGCTACTATGCAACTCTAAGTAGAATAAAGCTGTAGTACAGAGGGGCTATCTCTGCTGCCACATCAGGGACAAGATGCACAAATATTTCCAATTGAAAAACCTGGGTTTTGAATTCTCATATGTTTGTGCCTCTGTGTTTTATTTTGTTTAGGGGTTGTTTTGTTTTTTGTTTTCCTTTCTGGTTTGTTTTGGTTTTAAAGATAGTCAAAGACTAGAGCGAAGCTCTAAAGATTATCACAGGGATTAATTTAGAGAGGAAGACTGCCCAAGCTACTATAGGTAATAAAACCACACCCTTCCTCTACTTTTAAGAGACTCATCTTTTCAAATTTGATTTTCCTTGAATACAAGTGTCTAGAAGAAATTACTTCCAAATAGTGGGTTTAAAATATCACTAAGTGCCTTTAGAACTATTTATTTCTTAAAGAACAGCAGCAACTTTACAAAATGTGCTGGGACAATTATCCAAATGTATAATTTGGTGTTTTTGAAAAAATAAATTTCAAAATGTCTTTTCCCAATGTTTACTTATTATAGAGTCATAGTCATATAATAATAAAATAGAAATGGGCCTCTGGTATGAAAGCAAAAAGATACTGAACTGTAAAAATAAAAGAATCAAGAAAGACCAACATGAACAGTCGCAACAAGTTTATTTTAATAATATCACAGAAGAAAACATAAAGGAAGAGAAACATATGCCATAAAACTTAATACTTTAAACATCTACAAAAATATAATTGTATTTGTTAAAGCACTAAGTAAAATTAGATATCCTTAGCCAGGAGTGGTGGCGCATGCTTGTAATCCCAATACTTGGGAAGCTGAGACTGGAGGATCCGAGTTTGCAGTCAGCCTCAGCTACTTAGTAAGGCCCTCCACAACTTAGTGAGACCCTGTTTCAAAATAAAGAATAAAAAAATAAGACTTGGGGTGTAGCTCAGAGGTAGAATGCCCCGGAGTTCAATCCCCAGTACTGAAAAAAAAAAAAAATAGCTATCCTTCACATGATGCAGGCACTACTTACCAAAAATAGTTATTCTAATCACACACTCATGTTGAGAATGAATCTAAGTTATTCTAATCACACACTCCCACCTGGTTTTTATGACCAAATGGTAATGATTGTTAAGATGATCTTCCTGCAGCCATGTTTAAAACCACTATTTTACCAGGATTTAGGCCTGTAATCATTATTACCAAGAACTAATCCACACAAATAAATACAGTAATTATTAGAATACATTTTTTGTGTGTGGTTCTGGGATTTGAGGCATTCCACCTCCACATACATCCCAAGTCCTATTTTTTTAATCTTTAATTTAGAAACAGGGTCTTGCTAAGTTGCTAAGAGCCTCACTAAGTTGCTAAGGCTGGTTTCAAACCTGTGACACTCCTGTCTCAGTCTCCCATGTACTGGTATTACAGGTGTACACCACCACACCCAGCTTAGAATACATTTTTTTTGTGGGGGGGGGGGGTACTGGGGATGGAACCCAGAGGCATTCTACCTCTGGGATATACCCCCAGACCTATCTTTTTTAATATTTTATTTGGACCTATCTACTTTTTATATTTATTAAGGTCTCACTAAGTCATAGAGGGCCTCACTAAATTGCTGAAACTGGATTTGAACCTGTGATCTTCCCGTCTCAGCCTCCCAAGTACTAGGATTACAAGCATGTGCCACCACGCCCAGCTTAGAATACATAATTTAAAAAGGCCAAATAAAAACATTCAACTCACTTTTCTGTCGGATGCTATTTCATGAAAAGTCACTTATAACCATATTTTTAGAATAAAAACTTTTTTTTCTTTTTTTTTTTTTTTTGCAGTACTGGGGATTGAACTCAGGGGCATTCTACCTTCGAGCTATACCCCCAGCCCTATTTTTTATTCTTTATTTTGAAACCAAGTCTCACTAAGTTGCGGAGTGCCTCATTAGGTAGCTGAGGTTGGCCACGAACCTGGATCCTCCGGTCTCAGCCTCCCAAATGCTGATTACAAGCGTGCGCCACCACGCCCGGCAGAATAAAAACTTAATACATACAATCATATTTTGAGAATGAACTCACCTCGTAAACAGCAAGATCTAAGCCTGCATAAGGTACAATGCCTAGCAAGTTAGGAATATAACCTCTAAAAAAGGTTCGGACACCCTCTTGTTTAAGAAGCTTCTTGCCACAGTCAATAATCCCGGAATACTCTCCAGTGTCAGCTACAGTCAGCCTGGTCTTTACTACCTACATGTGAAAGAACATAACAAAGACATATGGATCAGATTCACCCAACTCATCCAACAAAAAGAAAGCAATCAGAAACATAACTGTAACTTTCACTAGTTAGCTCTTAATTATCAACAACAGTTTTTTAAAAATATTCAAGCAAGAAAATGAAATTAGCATGCCTTTGGTTGATTGTCACTGAAACTCTTTTAATGTGCTATAAGGCAACATGCTTTAAAATAAATTTACTTGATATGATACTATTGCTATAAAATAAAGCAAACACAACTAAAACTCAAGTTTGAAAAAGTATAGGGTTATACTAAAGTGAAAAGCCGACATAAAAAAAGTATTGTATATATGCACACACTGGCAGTTCTTTAACAGTAAGACCTATGTTACTATAACTTGGGCTCATTCTGTGCTCATAAAGTGGTGACATTACAGAATCCATGAGGATTAAAGTAGGCTCCAGCTATATGATCATTATTCCTATGCTCAATTTAATTCTCCTGATAGATACTCACTCCTTAATTTCCATTAAACTTAAGGGCACACTATACATGCTTGGAGAAATGGCTTTCTCAAATAACCAAGACAAAAAAGTATAAACTCTGTCTTGATTGGGTGTTATGGTTTGGAATAGCTGATGCGTTGATAATTCAGAATGTTCAGAGATGAAAGAATTGAATCAGGACTATAACATCATATGTAGGTAAATTCATTGATGGATTAATACTTTGAATGTACCTACTGGCAGCTGGTAACTTAAGCAGGTGGGGTGTGGCTGGAGGAGGTAGGTCACTGGGAGTGTGGCCTTGGGGACTTATATCTGTCCCTGGTCCCTTCCTTTTTCTCTCTGCTTCCCAGCTCCCATGAGCTAGGTAGCTCTTCTGCCATGCCCTCCTGCCATGATGTCTGCCTTGGAATCAGCCAACCATGGACTGAACCTCTGAAACTGTGAGCCCAAATAAACCTTTTGTGTATTATGGTTACAAGGACACAAAAGCTAACTAATACACTGGGTAAACTGTGTAACTCAGTGAGTATGCCTCTGGGCATCAGTTTCATGCATCTTTCTGCAGGTCCAGACACTTCAGATAATCCCATTCTTAAAATTCTCTATCTTCTCCAGAGCAATGTGTTCTCCTCTTATCCAA